>DWCF01005718.1:0-13655 GCA_018230265.1 Delias oraia
CGTGAAATGGTACTGTGTTTAACAGAGTGAGTGAGGATATCGGAGGCCCTTAACAGTGCCGTTTAAGCGGCATAAAAGTAGTAGTTTTACTTGTAACAGTACTATGTTTTCCTGAGTGAGTGAGGATATCGGAGGCCCTTAATAGTCGATTAAGCGGCGTAAAAAGGCGGCAACAATGCGCAGACTAAGGCGCGGTTGTCCTTGGGCGGCGCTGTTTTCTTACCATATACGAGACCCACCTGCTCCGTTGTCCAATATATAATAAAAAAAGTTAATTAAAATCTAACTAGAAAACAATTATATAACAAATTAGGATTTCACTAAAACGAAATATATAGTTAAAGAAATAGAGAGAATATTTATTTTAATTTTCTTTAAAATATTAGTGTTTAGAGCGTCCGTTTAAGCAATGGCCTATATTAGGAAGGAGACAATTATGGTTCCGGTAACAAATGTTTTTTCTAAAATGTTTTAACTAATGGTTTTCCGAGACGGGAACTGGAAAATACAACTGACTATGTGAGAAACATGATTTTTATAGATTCATCATTATCATCATTTCAGCCGTAAGACGTCCACTGCTGGACATAGGCCTCCCCATTGGACCTCCATGCATACCTGTCAGAGGCGACCTGCATCCAGCGTCTTCCGGCGACTTTTATAATGTCGTCTGTCCACCTTGTGGGTGCACAAAAAACTTGTAATACCACAAAATATATTTTATTCTGTATACCCAAAGCCCCGGAATAAAAAATATTACCTAATATTATCTAAATATATAAATAAGTAGAACGTAATTTAATGACTTACTTCGTGGGCATCATTAAGAAGTGTTTCTGTGGTGACCAAGTACTTCAGGGCTTGAGGTACATGGCATACTGAGGTGGGATGGGTTTGGACTTTGCGCTTTATCTCCGCCACAATACTGTCGCTTTTCAACCTGATCATATAATTTAGAATATAAGATACCAAATTATCTAAAAGAGCTATGAAATTAATGTCTCACCTAATAAATCGATACAACGCACCTACCTTTCGGGTAAAAACACAGCCAAAGTGGGACTTATTTCCCAAGCTAATTTCGCGTAATCCCGCCACGTTCTCTCCGTATTAGGTTTTGACCTCCACGTTGCTATATTATCTTCACCCGGGATTGCTTGTTCGGGACGACTATGGGGATTATGCCACGTCACTAGGAACTCTATTTCTACGGCCTGAAAAAAATGGAACATTTATTAAAACTACTGTAATTTTATTTATGTATCTTTTCTTCTACTAATGGTCTCTAAGTTGTATAAGGGGTTGATGAAAACCTTTTACATAAGTGTATTAAGTTTTTTATAGCATTTGGACAATCGTATATTCCTGTATCTTTAATAATGTATAATTGTTAAAACTTAACTACATGCTATTCAAGAATAGTGAAACTGGTTCATCGTTTTGAGAGATTTTTATTTAAACACATTTTTGATTTTAAAAAACTTTATGAAATAAGAGATAAAAATAAAGCTGTTCATATATTAATGAAAACGTACCATTAATTCTAATATTAGGTTCCGTTTCCGAACATAATCTTTAACGAAAGGATCCTGCGATTTTGCTGGCGGTTTGACACTTCTATTTGACCTCTTACCAGCGATACTACCAGCACCACTGCTCAATGTCGTCGTGGACATTGGGACCTAGGTAACATAAAAATGTATCAATAATTTTGTAATAAAAACATACAAATTTTCAGAATAGTAAGTTATGTTGTCAAAAAGACGACAAAATAAAAATTTTAATTTTTTCAAAAAACAATACTATTGTGAATAAGAAACAAATATTTAGATTTTTTTTGAAGGAAAGTCATAGAAATCATATATAAACAGATAATATATATACACTTACAGTACTTATATATAGATACTTACCGTATTAATCCAGCCAGTTGTCTGTCGATTTCCGATATCAGTACTGTTAACCGAGGATCTGTTGTCTGTGGGTGAATTTGACATGTACAGGCTCTGATTGCTGGGTCCATGCATAAGCTCAAAATCAGCTGAAATTATTTTTCACACTTAAAAACCACGAAAACAATACATTGTGAGTTAAATGTAATATATAGACGACACAGGGCTTGCCTATACGTAGACATGCACATACAAGATCTGGTCTTTTTCAACAGGACTTTAGATTTTTCTTTAGGTTTTTTAAACAGTGTTTAATCTTGATTCTATAGATTCCATTGCGCGATTTTCAGTATTTAAATTATGTATTAATGCATATTTCTATTTCGGAATATACGCACACGTCTACGTACATTTACGTACACGGACTTAAAGCATTTGTACATGTACATACAGTGTAGCGAGGCTCTGGCTTCCTACCTAGTACCTGTATTAAGGTAGCCAGTTCCTTCCAAACAGCATGCACTCATATATTTGTAGAGCATAACGTAAGCCGTCAGGTGGCATGCAAGCCCTGTCACATAAACATATTCTTAAATAAAATTAGAGGAAAGGACTCTTAAGTAGATCTAAAACGTACCTTAATTAAGAATGCTTATTATAACACTAACAAATACATAGAAGACGAAGATGCATGGAAACTTCTGCACGAGCACCAACTGGTACCTTTTAAACTAGCTAATAGTTTAGAAATAAACCAATTATGCTAAATTAAGCGATAAAAAAATTAAAACCCTTTGAGTTTTTTGTTGGTTCTTTTTATAGAAGTGTATATCTGCCGAACCAATGGTAAGCTTTAGTAATAATAGTCTTGAGAAAGTGCCCCTTATGGAGCCTATTTGAATAAATGCTAATGAATTTGAATTTAGGGTTTTTAAAATTATATATAACAACCACGCACTAAATAATTTCAACCAAATTGACGTCAGATTTAGACAATTTTCTTTTTACCTGAAATAAATTTTTGTGAAATTTACTTGAAATTTAATGAGCTCCGGAGCAATAGTAAAAAATGGCATACTTTTTTGTCATTTTTATATGTTCAATTGAATTTCTTGCGTAATAAGACTACTGCAATCGTAATGTTTTTGCTTTTCTGAAATTGAACTAGCATCAAATTAATTTTGAATAATTACCTCCAATATCACTACTCTTCAAATACTTCTTGTCAGAATGCATCAATTGCCAGAATTTGATTAGGGAAATAATGTCCTCCCTTAATTCTCTGGAGCCTTTCGAAGGACACTGAAGCCCTCGACAGAAAAAGTCGAGGCACGCACTGTAAACTCTTTCTCGAAGTATATTTCGAGCAAGAGATCGGGGCAGAATATCACCTTGTAGTAGAGATAGACCGCAAGATAGGAGCCTGTAAATTGTAAGAATTTGTAATTAAAATTATTTATTGCGCCGCAAATTGTAATTGAAATAATATAGGTATTATTAATACACCAGTATATTATATTTATACACTCATTTATTTAGGTATGTTGCAATTTTATAGATTTTCTAAACGGTTTTGAATAACAAAGAGAGATGGCGCTAATATTCCTTAAACTCACTTGAATCGTACTCCCACAGCGTCTACATGTCTATTGATGTGGTCTCTTACATCGCCTACCGTAATGGGTAAGGTCCTGAAAAATAAACAATATAATTTACACTATTTCAAATCAACGAGACCCTGTAGCAAAGTGGTTTAATATGTCTACCATGAAGGTAAGAGACGTATCGTGGTCGAACCCCGGTCCGTACAATTATAAATTATAATTTATTCGGTCTCTGGAAGGGCTTGACAGTGGTCGGGCGAGTGTCTTAATACTGTCACACCCGTGGGAGAGCTATGCTGAAGCATATGTGGACGCACTAATAGTATAAAAAACCAGTCATATGTTTCTTTACAATAATGAAAAAGGCACGAACCGATACCGCAACTAATAGACAAAAATATTGAAATTTATCGCGATTTTGCGTACTAATACATCGGACAGGAGTTACCTGTGCAGAAGACTGGCCAGCATTTCCACCTTTTCCAAACTGTTGTATTTAGCGGTTTCAGCAACTTCACACAAATAGCGCACCCAGACCGCGTGGGCCGCCACGAATGGTGGTCGGGGCTCCAATTTGGCACCTAAAATGGCATACAAAGTTTGTTATAAATTTTAACACAAATATATCAGAGATATTAAATTTAATATAATTATCGCTTCTTATACACGTAAATTAAAATTTACCTTCATAAGCAGCTAGAGGGCTAATTTCCGTGATTTGCTTCGAGAATAGGCCCATTTTTCGGTCAACAGTGCTCTGCCAGGCAGCAAACACCTCTTGTATCAGCCTTAACTCCAAATCGGGTCTGGACGTGGTGAGCCATTGCCAACATTCCACCGCTGATGTCACCGCGTCTTCCGTAAATATGTCCACTTGTGACCATGCTATACGAATAATAATTGTTTACATATTTAAATTAATTAAAGCCTCTCAAGTTAATAAGAATTGGAAAAGTATTAATCCACATGAATTTCAAAAAAAGCTGCCTTAGCGGCATAAAAAGTCGGCAACATAACCGGTATAGCGCGGTAATATTCTCTTACCATATAGGAGATCCACCTGCTCCGTTTTCTGCTATATCATAAAATATAAATAATATTTGATTTTAACAACGTTATATTAATAAAAACCAACTTGGGGACATTCAAGAAAAGAGCGTACACATTCCTTACACACGGGCAACGCACCCGCGGCTCTGCAAGGGCTGAGGGTGTCCATGAGCGGAGGACCGCTTGCCTTAGCTGAGTCTCCTGCTCGTTTACCAATGATTGGATTAAAAAAGTATGCATATTTTTACCGACACTATGCAGCAAAGCTCGGGCTGTCGAAGAAGAGGAGTTAGCGCCCATAGAAAAGGTTCTTGCGTGTACTAGGAGCGCAGTACAGCGCCACAGCGCTATCCGATGAGCCGTTTCACTTCCACTCGCGCTGGCATCTCTCAACTTTGTTAGTAACTGACTTCCAACACGCCACAATGCTGCTTCGCCGCCACCTTCTGCTGTTACTGATCCCGCAACCTGAAGACACGATTCAATACTCAAACGTCTAAAGAAAATATGTAATTTAACATTACTGAATTTTTTTATTATTTAATGATATAGCGGACAACGAAGCAGGTGGATCACCTATCCCGATCTATATAAAAGAACACAGCCGTCCATGGACAACCAAGCCATAGTCTGCGCTTTGGTTTTATAATTATTCTTCCTCCGAGTTTATTATGCTTTGGGTTATAATTATTCCTCCTCCGATGTACTCACCCACTCAAATAAGCACAGTACAACTACCGTTTCGCATTGAGTATTCTGTGAGCCCGTGGTATCACTTATTTTATTTACACTGAACGCAATGAGCTTATACATTCAACAATACTGGATTTGACTACTTTACTACTTTAAAAAATAGAGTCGCTCACCTCTCCGACATATTTACTCCGTTGCGACACTACGGCGAGCAACGCCGCCGAGTCCTGCGTGACGCACGGCGGCCGCTTCTCCAACGCCGCACGCGACAGCGGAGCGGACATTCGGTTGAGGCCCGTTGCACCCAATAGGGCGTTTATTGCTAAGGCAAGCCCACAGTGATGCCAAAGTGTCGAATTGGGAACCTATTATTGAAAATGATACAAAAATCGTCCCTTTTATTTTTATACTGTGAAATTTTACAATGACTTATAATATAACATGGCATAAAATTTACTATTCAAATGTTAAAACATAATTATTAATTTAAAATACATATTATGCGCAATTATTATTAAAATAATTGTAAAAAAAATCATTTTGGAGAATAATAGAAAAAGCTAATAGACTAAATTATAAAGAAGACTAAATTATAAATTATAAGAAATAAAATAAGACTAAATTCTGGCCGGAACATCGCACGAACGAGTCAATCCTCAAGCAGTTGCGTATAGAAACACGGCTCTCAACAATCTGTAGGCAGAGAGTCCTCAAGTTCTTCGGAATTTCGGTCAGGCGAGTCCCAGACCTGCCTATTATGCCTTTTATGCCTCATTTACATTGAGCCGCTATCGCAGCTGCTCGCGCGCTCGGCAATAATTGCCTAAATACTGCTGCGGCAGGATCGACGGATATGTGTGTTTACCTACTGCCTTCCTCTCACTTCACTTTCTAATTCCGGCAATGGCAGATGTTGAAATTGTTTCAGCGTCGCGCTGTGTCTTTTAGCGATACATAATTATGTGCGTCGGTGAAAAATAAATAAAATTAAAAACTTAAATATAATGTCGTTGCCCCAATCGTATGGCATGTTTATGTAGGCTGTTGAAATTCGCAACGCACCACGTTTAACTTAACTACTCCGGGCGCGCGACGTCGACTCGCGCTGCCGGTCCTTTGAAGTCCTTTGGAGTGCGGGAAGCGCGAGTGGCATTAGAAGTATGAAGTTTACATACTCGTTATACCCACTTCAGCTGAACGTAAATGAGGCATTACTGGTTATGTGGAAGGAAAGAAAGCGAGAGGGTGGTCTCCTACAAGATGGACACGCACAACTCTGGACGCTACGCGAGCTATCCTGCAGGCAGTCATCACAATGGCGCAAGGCAGAGGTGTCGGGAAGGAAATGGTGGTCAGAGTAACGCACACGACACTCTGTGATGAGGCCACGACGAAGAAGAAAAACAAGTTATTATGCATCTGGTAATCACGTACCTGATTCAAATACTCTTGCAAATGTGACCGAGTCGACTGTGGCGCCCATTTCATAGCTTCTTGTACAATACCATGGCAGCGGTCAGCGAAATCCTTCACGATACTCTAAAATTCAATATATAAAGCAGCCAATATTATTATGATTACATTAAGACAAGGAATTGCTAATATAATCCTCATAGAGAACTATTATTTTCTAATAAGGCGATTTATCACAATATTCATCATCATCAATTCAGCCGTAAGACGTCCACCGCTGGACATAGGCCTCGCCTTGGACCCATTACAATATTATAAATATAAATATTAATAATAAATGAATTCTAGTTTTCTTTTTATATATTAGTTGTTATTTTCCTATTGATTTAAGCTTGCGTAAACGTCATTTTGTATGGAAACCGATGTAGTTGGTGACGTTCTGATCACTGTCAAGGCCGGTTAAGATTTTACTAAATAAGATATTACTTTTTTAAATATAAAGCCGGCTTCACTCTTGTTTAAGTTCAGGGCGGCAAGATCGGTACAGGATGCGGGGTGCGAGGCAAAATTTCAATATTTCAGATTTATCGATGCGTCATCTTAAAAAAAAATCTACAATACTTGCAACAAATCTCTAACTTAGCATATAAGAAAGTATAATATATAATATACCTCTCTTCCTTCCAATGTGTCCTGTAACTGCAAAGTAAAATCGGTATCTGGCACTTTCAGGAGCGGTGTCTCTTGATTTTCGTCCAAGTCTAAACTAAAGCTCAATACTTGTAATATATCCAACATCGACCAGAGCACCTGAAAACAATAAAAATGGCGGGGATAAAAATATATCATCTTAATTGCACACAACATTATACAACTTCTTTTGTAATCATATTATCGTAATCATATTGTAATCATAAGTGCTGCAGTAGCTGACTAGTTTTTCACACAGATGGTTACTTGCATTCTGTTATATGTATGTATATGTAAAGTTGTTACTATGTTATTGTTATGTAAAAACTTTCTCACCAAGCTAAAAAATTGTTTTATTATTCCTAGTTTTATTCCTTAATATTATTTCTACTATACAATCTAAGACTCAAAAGCCAGTGAGAAACACCCAAATGGTTCTATCAAACATGTTCAGTACCCGACAGTTCCATAATAAATGTGGAAATCTATCAACAAGCCCCGCCAACCATTTGTCAGCGACCCGCCTTATCTGCTTATGAATATGGTTGAAGTTCACAAGCAAAAACTGTGCGTGCAACTCGAGCTCCCTCTCACGCGATTCGTCTTTCACTTTCCCAGACATGACGTCTAAGAATTTCTGGAAAACTTTATCGCCAACACTGAAAATTTGAATATACATTGAAAAAAGTTGAAATTATAAATTAATTTACTATTTTCAATAAAATTTAGTTGCACGGAATGAAAGAGCAGTGCTCTTTTGAAAAGTCAAATAGCTGATTCATTGAACCGAAACCTTTTCAATATAGTGTTATATAAATTTGATCGACTTGTGAGTTTGTATACAAAAAATTTCTTATTTCTGCTAAAGAAACACATCCAGCATTAGACCACTTCCTGTATATTCATTTTTATATCTATGGTGCATTGCTATGTTTATTTTATACTAGATTATTTTTACTCTAGAAATAATATTTTTAATCTTAATTTAATAATTTATACTGTTCAATAGTAAATTATCATAATAGATCTTAATCACTGTAATGATTTATAAAGAATAGTTTATGAATTAGAAAGAGCTACATACCTGGCAACGCATTGCCACATACCGCTTTTATCTTTTTGTAACGCTGTATCACTCAAATATTCAATAATTGGTTGTAAACTTGGCTCTGGCGAATTTGTCACCCTAAAACCAACATTTTAAAACAAAATCACAATAAGGTAGACATTATCAAAATTAAGATTATTAATTAATGTTTAAATATAAAATAGTTGTACAAATAAAACAGTAAAATACCTCAAAGATTCTAGCCAATAAACGCTCAGCAAATACATGCATGGTGCGAATGTTAATTTATTCACAATTACTGTCACATCCGGTTGATGGTCCAACAGATTTAAAATCTGAGTTTTGAGTTCTTGCAATTCATTTATTGAGACAGAGTCATTTCTGACAGCTGATGTGTATTGATATGTTCTCATTTCTGAACGCAACGAGGTCTGAGAGACAAGATAAGGCGATTTGACGGCTATCTCTTTCACACCTGCATACCATTCCTGTGGCCATAGACCTATAGAAAATATATTATTAAAGATTTTCCCAATTTGTCTTCTTTCAAGGCATTTTATTTAAAAATCATATGCGTATTCATTAAAAACGTTTTATAAAAATGTGATTAGTAATATATTATAAGAAATTTCAACTAATCAAAGCAGGTAACATTTGTTTACTATTATATATTACTTGTACTGTTTTTCGCAGAGTGAGTGAGAGTCGGCGTAATAAGCTAGCTAAACAACCAATGCGCGGACTGTGGCGTGGTTGTACATGGGCGGCGGTGTTCTCTTACTACATTGGAGACCCACCTGCTCCGTTGTCCGCTATAATATAATATATAAAAATCAAATACGATTCTATATTGTACAAAGGAAATACATATTCGTTGTATTAGCTATGAAAGGAGCAATTATTAATATTTAAGATACTGTATATAGCGATTAATATACAGACATATTAATTAGTAACAAAGATATATAAATTAATTCAATTCTATGTCAAACTACTGAAAAGCTTAAAAATTCAACTGCCATACCGATTTCACAATAGATGGACCATTTCATTTTATCATAGTGAATTTGATGTTGAATGAAAAGCCCTGGTAATATTGTAAAAATCGGAATTAGGCAAATAACTGCCTAAACTATATATTAGGTAAAGCGAATAATAAATAAAATTATTAAATAAAATACTATTAAGATTGAAAAAACACACACACATACATACACAGTAAAAATATTTAATTCACAAAAATTGCACAATATATTCCAAATATCGTTGAGGATTCCAATTGAGGGCCAATCCCCTCTCCTTTTTTCTACATGTTTTTACATAATACCTTCAAGCTACATGTACCACAACAGAAAACAAAAGACATGGATTCTAAAACAACTCTAGAAGCACGTTTACTCACGCTTTCGCATAGCTACAGGATTGGCCATAGAAGAGACAATAATAAAAATTTGAGTAAAGACACGAAATTTCAAAGTGGCGGACGAGTTAAAGGAAACGAAATGGGAAATTAAACTTTAATATAAACTGGCAAAGTTCGGTTACATTTCAAATTATTGCAATTTCAAATTTAACTCGTCCACTATAAATAATAGAGCACAGGTCGAGTGTATATAATATGTTGAATGGCAAGTGCTTTGTTCTATGGATAATTGAGTCGGAATTCGAGCAATAATTATGTTTATCGAATTAAAAATAAACTTCTACCTGATTCGGCCGCTGTGAATCCCATAACAACACAATACAACCAAAAGTCCTTAAAAAGTTTATGTAATCTTGGCTTCGGGTTTCTTATTGGCGGCAACCTCTTGACTAGAACCTGCAAAAGATATTCGATTAGAAATCTTCTATTCAAGCTATTCTATAAAAAAATTAACAATACAATGGAAGATTTTTATTTTGTCCTAATTACCACTGAGACAAGAAAAAACCATGAAATGGTAGAAAAATAATAAATGTAAAATTTATTTCATGTAGTTTAAAATAAAGGTATACTTGAATGGACACCAATTATGTATATGTGATAGTTATAGAAAAGGGATGAATTAGTTTAAACTTATAATAAATCTGTAGAGGTCAATTCTGTATATGAAATATATTTCGTAAATAATTGATGGGTTATTCCATGTTGTGATTAGTGATCGATACTGATGCCAAAAATGCAATTAGTATAATGTCGTCTGTCTGTATATTCGTTATATATACAAAAATTACTTCACGGATTTTAACCAAACTTGGTACAGTTATTTTTCATACTCCTGGACAGGTTATAGTATATTTTTCATCAGGCTACAATCAATAGGAGCAAAGCAATTAAGGCAATTTGATAATTGGAACCGGTAGGTTGCGTACAGGACGACCCCTACCAGGCCCACTAGTACTGTATATAAAACATTATACAATATTTAAATTATTATTACCGCTATAACAGGTATCAGTACGCCCAAATTTCCCGCACTGCCCGATGCCTTAAGAACCGGCGCTGGAGACCGGTCCGTCGCCCTCTCTCCCCCAAGTCCCAACTGCACGAACAATTCCAACAGACGTATCAATAGTTCATGCCGCGCGTTCGTGCCTCGCACGTTAGCAGCTATATTCGCCAGCGCGTTCAATACCGCACCAGAGACGTGTCTGAAAGATACGATTCATACATATTTCGGCAGCATTGTGGAAGGATGGCCTCCGTCATCATCAGCTCAAAGTACGGTCCATGGACGGAGTGCCGTTTATCCTAGGTGAGGCTTCTGCACGTTTGCTTATTATTCCATAAGAAAAGAGTTGTAGGGAGTTTAAAACAATGATTTTTTATTTTTACACTACTTTGATGTATCGCTTAGCATACAAATTTAAATAGCGAATATGTATTTAATACGTACCGATACTGTTTCCTATCATCTGTGTGTTGGTACGACGCACTGGCTGCTTCTACGGTAATAACAGTGAACATTCGCATGATCTCGTCATGCGCTGGTCCCTCCGGACTCGCAAGGGCCATGCAACCCAGCTGGTCTACTATCAGCGTGTCCAGGGAAGACGGAGACCGGCATAGCCTACAAACAAATTTATTTTTAAATTATAAGAACATGAACGGATTGAATAGATTCAATGATTGTGTTTTATCATGTAAATCAAATTTATAAGGATATGAAATAAATATTTAACACATCCAATCGTAGTATATATGTGAGGACGTGTTAAAAGCTTAATTTTTATTTTTACAAAGTTTATATTATTGTTTATGAGAGATAGTGTACGAAAATTTCGAAAAAAAACCAGTAAAAACATGAATGCCATTTACACTTACCTCTGTTGGAAGAATTGCAATATGGTTTCCGTAGTTTTTGGCGTGTCTTTCAAAGCAACGGCCACGTGACCCAACATTATTACAATATTTGTGCTAATTAAAGATGATTCACTGAAAGACAAACAAAATTTAAATTTTTATACATATGCCTTCTCAGTATATCAGCTTGAATCCATAAATATAAAATAGTAATTTAGGTGTGAAATTTTCGGCGGGAGCGATGGCGGGGAACCATCTTCGGTCCCAGCCTCACATCGGTGAAACACCGTCCGACCCTCAGGCGGATCTTTCTCCCACGACGGCCCAGGCCGAGGTTCGAGTCTCGCAGGAGAATCTATTTTTTATTTATTTAAGAAAAAATACTAATAATTGAATACACAAAAAATTCACTGTGTAACTATCTTCAAAAAGGATTATCAGCACACCGAATGTAATCACTTGTCATCAGACCCCATTGCAGCTGAAATATTTAAAGCACTAAACTTATAATAAACAAACTATTCAAACAAAAATTTCATAATTGTTCACTCAAACCAAATGAGTAGCATTACAATCGCCACACGGGTCGGCTCAAACTCACTTTAAATACAGGCTGATTCATACAAACTAAACAACTTATGCTAGGCGTGGCAAAAATTAATTCTCGGCGAGCTCGAGATATTTTTAAATATAAATAGGTTATATTTCTGTATTTCACCTGTCGCTAGTTTCAGCAGTAAACAGTCTATTACTGACTGAACCCACAAGAGCAGGGACGCAGTAAGGATCTACAGATAACGCAGCGTCCAGAGCCACGCACAGATTCTCAATAGCCGCATCGCGGAGCTTCTCGAAGGGTGTGGATTTCGTAGGCGCACCCGTATCCGTTACACCAGGGTCTTTGATTTGAACTGGAAATTAGATTTATCTTTAAGGTTATGGGACACCCAAGGTCTAAGTATAAACACATAATGAATGTTAGACATGAAATTTTGATAGTTCAAATAATACTACTATATACAGTATATAGTAGTAGTATATTATATACTACTACTATATTGATATTATTTGGGGTAAAAAAAATACCTTTTATGTGGTCTTTCCCTGACCTCTCAAGCTCTAGCTTGTGTAGTTTGAAGAGAATGGGTGATGGTGTAACAAGAAAATCACGGAGACAATATATCGAAGTGTTCGCTATCGTCGGAAACTTTGTGGCGAGTTTTCCTAGGCCCTGGATTGCAAAGAGAACAGCAATTAAATAGTTAATATACAAACGTCTGATAGTTATTGAAGTAGTTTTATTTTTTATTTTATTTTCTGAACTCCAAGCAATCAAATTTTCAAATGTGCAATAAGAAGTCTTACTTTTTTGAGAATACATAATTTGATTACCAATATGAATCAATTACAAATGAGTAGAAAATTACACATACCTCTAAACAAACCATAAGCAGAGGCATATGTGCCAATATAAGTTTGTGATTATGATTAGAATTTATCTTCTCCGTCAATCGACCACATAATGAATCTGCGCCTGAAAGTATACAAAAATTATAATATTATAATTTAACAATCTCTTGGCATATTTGAAAAACTTAGTACCTAATAACATGAAGAAAAAATGGTACATATTTAAATCATACAAAAATAAAAATTACAAATTTATGAAGGGTTTGTTGTTTAGTGTTTTAGTAAGGTAATAATGGGTATCACAATAAATCGGCTAAATCTAGAATAACACACGTAATTTTATAAGGGGCCGTTCAAGTATTACGTAGCACTCTAGGGGGGTGAGGGGATGTCTTTGTTTTGCTTATTTTGGATGACTTGGGGGGTAGGGGAGTCCAGATGAGGCAACCCTCACATTGTCTATACTTGAAAACGAAAGCATTTTCGGGGATTTAATATTTTTGTCCCTTACTCTATGTTGATTACTGCATCAGTAAAATCTAATCTCTATT
>DWCF01005719.1:0-13652 GCA_018230265.1 Delias oraia
AAGACAAACAATACGCGGATGGTGGCGCGGTTGTTCATTGGCGGCGGTGTTCTCTTACTATATAGGAGACCCACCTGCTCCGTTGTCTGTTATGTAAAATTACCGGTAACCAGTAGCAGTATCTATAATAAATCATATGTATAACAATTAATTTAAAATAAAGTAATACATACAATAGAATCATTATTATATTGTCGATTAATATATTATTAATAGTAGTGGTGGAAAACCTGACGCTATGGGTATTTCCTACGGTTTGATTGATGTTATGATGACATCCTAAGTGATTTATTATGTCGTTAGAAAAATTAAAATTGGTTAGTATCTAGAATCTTCTCTTAGTAAATATTTTATTTGTTAAGATTATATATTTCGTCTAAATAATATCATCATAATGTTAATTATAATATTTCATCATCATCATCATTTCAGCAGTAAGACGTCCACTTCTGGACATAAGCTTCCTCCTTGGACCTCCATGCATACCTGTTAGAGGCGACCTTTTTTATTTATCTATAAATCAAATATCAAATATAAAACTATTTTACAATTCGAAACAGTAATTTCAAAAATAAGCTTTTCCACCGCAATTTAGTTTTAGTAACAGTGTAGCATAAGATTAGCTAAAAGTATATAAAATAAATAATGAGAACCGCATTCCTCCGTTGCGGTGATATATGTGAAACTCGGCACTCTGAGATCCACCAAAACCACGCGGAACCAGCGGGAAGAACATTGTATGAACTCCCCATCACGTCCAACGTCCACCGGCTTCATAGTACCCTTGAGCCTTTTAGTCCTCGGTGGTATTCAATTTAAGAACCCAGTAAATAAAAATCTTATTTTTTTTCTGTTACACCGCCAGACCCTATTTTTATTAGCTTTAATAATTTTCTCAACCTGGTGGCCCATTACTGAACCGTACCGGACACAATATTCACAACAATGTAAGTAATTCTATGGGAAAACAAGATTATTGATATAGCTGGTAATATATAAAATATATTAAAAAAAGTGTGAAAATCTCGGCTTCTGAGTGAGCGGTCATCGAACTTGTCAAGTGGCCGACTGGTCGTAGCTTAGTGTGTCAAGGGCGCGGGTTGCGGCACAGTGGCACGCCGAGCGTGCATGTATTTTTATTACTTTTTAATGCTATAAAGGGGAGAATAAGCAAGGTCATGACTGAGATGTATAAACATGTTTAAATCCTACAGGAAAACTTCGGCTCTAGCCAAATCCTTTGTTACTTTGAAGGAAAATAGTTTCGACTCGATATTTTGAAGGAATTTGAACCCGTGAGAGAGATGTGCGTCAACATGACGCAAAAATAGGGCCTACTGGTATGAATTGATACCACGGGCTCACAGAATACTCGTGATATGTTACTTGTATCGTGTTTCGCCAAACGAGTGACGATATAGGAAGCCTTTGAAATTATAACGCTTAAGCGGTACACAAGCTGTGAACAGAACCAGACCGCGGACTGTGGTTGATTTTCTGAATGTCTATTAAAATTTTCTATTCATTTTGATTGTCTTTTTAAACTCTATATAATCTATCATTATCTTAATTATAATGTAAATAAGCAGTTTTATATTTTAATCAAAAAAGTATAGGTAACACGTAATTTATCACAATTTCAAAGGTTTAATATTAAGACTCTGTACAACGACTTGCGTGAATGAAAATATCTTTGTTTAACATAGGGTTATAACAATTTATTTATTTTAAAAGTAATTTACAAACCCATTAACTCCATTGAGAAAATAATACCACTGTAGGTGGTCGATGATGTGGTTGGTATCTCTGGTAAGAAATGGCAGCTCAAGAAACTTTCAGAATCACTCTAATATTTAAATATGTTTTATTTGTTTTTGTATTTTATCTACAAGACTTATTTGATTTCATAAATTATTTTGTGAAATTATAAGCGAATCTTGTGTATTTTTGTACGACACATATCAGATTATTCATATTCCATTCTTTTACATCGTTTCATTAAATTAATATTTTAAAATATTCTTTAGTAATATAATGTACACAATAGTTCTAAATTATTTAAAATTGACGCCACTATGAATAGGAAAATACAAAAATAAACCTACGCCATCTAAATTCTTACGTAAATTGTATGGACAGAAAAATAACATATTTAATGTGTTTATTTGTAATTGTTTCTTACAATTGTCAACTGTCATAATTTATGTACACTTAATTTTTCTTAAATTTAAAGCTTTTGTCGTGATGAATTTAGGCATAATTAAATTATCATTTTATGAAAAATCATCTAAAAATCATAGAAACATCGGATTTGTGAAATTTATCTTGAATAACGCCTCATCATCATCATCATCATCATGATGATGAGGCGTTATTCAAGATAAATTTCAAGATAATTTTAATAACGCCTATGACTCGCTTAATATATACCGTCTGAAGCGTTTAAAAGATTATGAGTACCAAGGAATTGCGTCTAAATTCTCGTTCCGTTAAGTAAACTCTTGAATATCTAGAAAGGCAGTGCCTTGCGACACCACACTGGAGTCCGGACACTGATTGCACCATATCAATTGGATTCCGTTTGGACAACTCACCTACTTGTTCCGATGAAAAAGGTCCTTAAAGGACATGTTTATAGTAATATTTTCCAATAACTGAATGATCTCACCTAGCGTCCTCATCACTGTAAAAGCAAGCTTTAATATACTATAAATAAAAAATAAAATAAATATATACTAATAAAGCTTAACTCGTGTTTTTTAATATGTTTAAAAAAAATTATGGCCAACCACGTTACAATCCACGGTTTGTTTGTATAGCCAGATTTTTACGCCATTTAATGTGTATTATTTAATAGGCTTCACACAGCGAAATACAGTATAAGCACTGTTTCACGCTGGCTTCGATCAAACCGTGACTTTGCCCCTGATTCAGCAGTTATTGCGTTAGCGAATACTTCAGCATAGGTTCAAGTCACTATTTGTAAAAAGTCATAAATCATTAGAGAAATCTATTCTTATTATAAAAATTCTTATATGATTAGGAAAATATTAAAATTATCATAACAATTTACTTTACCCCTGTTAAGTTCATAGTTCTAAAAAAAATGAATTAGTATGGAATATCTAATAATAGGCGACTAGTAAGCATTGCTTTGGCAAGTCATCTTACATAGTTTTCAGGTTCTACGTTATATTGTGTAGCTAAAATTAAACTAAGAAATTGTGACAATATTGGATTTCCAATGTTTAAAGGAAAAAATTTATCCTTCAGACAAAGAAGCATACATAAATAAGATACACAATTCAGACACCAAGATTTCAAAGAACATTAAAAAGAAAGGTTGTCATCCGAAGTGATACTACGACCCCATAGAAAACCATTGTAAAACAGTAGTTTTAATGTGTTTCGCTAATGAATGATTATATGAGCTGTCCGTGAAGTGGCCCGTAAAAACCTGCAACGAATCTAATTGCGGCTTGTTGTATAGTAGTCTATCGGCCTGCCTGCTCTGTTATCCGCTACACACTAAAAAAATGTAAATATCATCAATAATATTGTATTTATGTTGTATAACTATTATAATTATAATAAATATTCATGTCATTTTTTCGACATGTTATGTATAAATTTTGAAATAAAAACAAATTTTGAGAGCCTCGTAGCTAAATATTTTAAATAAGTCTACCATGAAGCGAGAGGTATCGGGTGCTTAAGTGCCGTAAAAAGCCGGCAACACAACCAATGGCGCGGGTGTCCATGAGTGGCATTGTTCTCTTACGATATAGGAGACGTCCCTACACCTTTGTTCGCTATACCACATAAATAAAAAAGTTAAAATTATTATTATTATATTGATATCAATTACTTAATCAAATCTTATATAAACACTATACAGGTTTTATATATATATATATATAGAAACTTGGCATGCACCATTTTCTAAAACCAGTTAGTATTTATTACCGATTTATTCATAGCTTTGTATGGTAATTGAAAAAGTGAATATATCTTATAAATTAGAAAACATACTTTGATTTAACTAGCTGCTTATAAGTTTCGTTAAGTTAAATGACAATATTTTACACGTAAACATTACGTAAACCTGCAATTGTTACGTTAATGACGTAATACACTTGAACTCTATAATTATAGAGTATGATCGTGACATTGCTCCCCGGATATATCATTGTGTAAAACATATATTATTCTTTTATCTATTCATAATGTGCCATTTCCTTGATTCGTCCAGATAACGAGATGAAGTGTATTTTAAAGAGATAATGTACTCATTTTTCTACTATCCACTTGAATGCCTAAGTATATATAATATATAGTATTTTATTGGTTCCAATCGTATGCGCCTATGCAGAGCCCAACATTACGCAGGTCAAAATATTTTCAAAACTAAAAATAGATTTACCATTATATTCAACACTTTTTTGTCTAATTCTGGCCTTTTAAAACTTTTCCTAGTCGTTTTTTATAATGTTGCAGAATACAGGATAGGCTAGTTTCCTGGTGGGAAGAGAACACCGTTGCACATGGAAACCGCGTTACAATCTGACGTTTGGTTGTGTTGCTGGCATTGTAAATTTCTCGTGCGGTATAACTTAGTGAGCTTAGATATTTAACATCGAAATATAATACACGCATCTTCTATTTGATGCTGGTATTATGTGGTAATTTGAACACTCCAAACGAACCGACAAATGTTTGTAATAATAGTTTAAACGGATACTACAACTCCATCATAACACTTGTTAGTTCTCAAATTTACCATTTATCTTCATTACCTACCTACACTTACGATTTATTACTCCTAACATTGGAAAAAATCTGATAAACTTAACATTTATTTTATTCGAGTTTCAATGAAGATTTCAACTATTTGATAAATAAACTTATCGATAATGAACGATTTAAGAATATATTTTCGCTAATAAAGCATATTACAGTAATGTACCCATAGTTCTTAAATAAGATCTTCAGCCTTCAGATTTAGGCGACTCTATAACATTTTTTATATTCAGCCAAGGTCAAGGAATAATCTCACGTGCAAATCTGTGGATTTCGTTATTCTTTACAGATTTCTTATCCCTCCCAAGGTTCAACATAGAAATGTTTACTAAACTTGTTATGGTGTTTAAATATTTCGTCGCTTAAATACCTTAAGAATACTAAACATGACCGTAATTCACATTAAAAACATTTTACGTACCTTTACGTTAACAATTTATGAAAATCGAACTGATGGTTTGGGGTTAAAAATGGCAAATTAGGGTTTTAGCTGAAAGGAGACGTCAAAGTTTTTATAAAGTGTCTCATATCCCGAGAAACGTTGAAAAACGCTCTTTTAAGCTGAATATAAAAGTTTATGAACGAAACAAAAATAAAATATAAATTATCCAAGGACCCGAAAGCAAAGCGTAGGCCGTCCACCCGCAGCCACCTTGTAAAGGTCGCCGGAAGACGCTGGACGCATGTCGCTTCCAACAGGTATGCATGGATGTCAGAAGGGGAGGCCTACGTCCAAAAGTGGACGTCCTACGGCTGAAATGAAGATGATAAAAGGTCATGAATGAAAAGGTTCTGCAGCGAGTAGCGATATTAAAATAAACGCTTACCTACGCCGTAACTTACGTGCTGATGGAATATATTCGGGGAAAAAAGCATGTTGGTTAGCGGAAGAAATATTGGCAGCGTGAGGCATCGTATTACAGAGTGGGGCATTGGACGGGTATTGGGACCATACAAAGGCCGCTGCATCTGCGATTTAAGGAAATATTTAAGGTATTGATTGACCTATAGTAATGGAGAGGCTATGTAGTTGATGTTTTTTTTAACCTAACGTTAGGGGCACTACAATACAAAATTTACTAAGATTGGAACAGAAGGATATTCCAAAGCGTATCCTTCATTAAGGCATATTCGCATACAAATCAGCGTAAAATTATAGTTGTAATTGAAACTGTGCTTCTTCTGTGTTTTACTGAGTAAGTAAGGATATCGAAGGCCTTTAAAAAATGCCTTGTAAAGAACCGGCAACACAACCAATGCGCGGACTGCGGCTCGATTGTCTATGGGCGGAGGTATTCTCTTATCATATAGGAGACCAATTTGCTCCATGAGACTGCCATTAGATACATTATTATGATCTGCCATATGTACAGGATAAACCTTTTTCGCAATATGTTATACAGTTTTCTACAGAAAATATACGTAAAATTACAAGATTATTTAATTTCAGATCTTTTTTTGTTCTGATTGAAACCACTTTAGCAAAAATGTACTAAACAAATGTCGTTGACCCTTCTGGTTTTTAAATTCGTTTAATAAGTGTTAACTACTATATGTCATCAATTGTAACTAAGTACATTTCGTGTTACTTCAGTGCAATATAACTTTAACCGACTGAATGCCTCCTACCTTTATAGTGACCTATTGACAAATCAGCGATTCCAACATTACACCACACTATTGTGCATTACAGCCACTAAGTACTTCCCAGGTTTCTTTGAATATGTCAAAACCAGTTCAGACATCGACTTTTGAGATGAATTTCTTATGTTCAAGAAATCAATTGAAGTAAGCTCTCTGTGAATGTCCTTTCGCTATTTTATGGTATAGCGGACAATGGAGCAGATGGGTCTCCAATATGGTAAGAGAACACCGCCGCCCATGAACAACCGCGCGACAGTTCGCGCATTGTTTGTAATTTATAAATAATTAATTTGAAGTTTCAATTTGTACCATAAAACTGCTGGGGACCCCCTAAACCTTACCAAGCGAGCAGGGTTTATGAAAAAAAACAGATGAGCTGACAATGATTAGTTAATTATTTGTGTGTGCTCGGTAATTATGGCAAAATCTTTTTGTCTACATGACGTACTTCCTTTTTCAATGACAGTGCAAACAGATGTCACAATAAAATTTTGGACAAAAACAATTAAGAAACTGGATTCTCAACTTTTGCGTTTATCACCAAGAGCAGCACAAAAATAACATAAATAAATTATTATAAAAACAATAGTAAAAACAAAAATACAAAACATATTTTGTGTATTTTCTATAAAATTATTGCACGAGTATTTACGATATGTTTCACGCTCTAAAGCCTGTCAATTTTTAATAGAACTTTAAAAAGATATTATTTTTAAAATAAATTTAGCTTAAATATTGTTAAGCTATTGAAAGTAAAGATTAATTTTTACGCTCATTACTTATATTTCGTTCCTTAATATTTTGTTACAGGTTAATAGCAATGTTGGTCTCTATCTTCATCTATCTGATCTACTACATGGTGTACACCGTACTTCTCGCCATAGCAGGGCTGTGGTGCTTCGAAGACTGCGTCCTCACTGAAGAAGAAGAATATGAATTCATCAACCATCATCAAGCTATGCCGTATTGATTGGAGACGTTTTCATTTTTGTAAGTAGTTTTTAAATTGATAATTGGATTTTTTAAAATATCTTTTGTGATAAAGAGCAAATATATTTTTGTATTTTAATTATTATTCTCTCGCAAATATTGACCTTGCTTAATTAAAATATTTTAAAAAGCAAGATTTATAAAAATATCAAGGTTTAATGTAAATAAAAAATCAATCTTATACATAAAAATTGAGATAACATATACATAATATGTACATATATATACATGATATATGAAGGATAAATAAAAAAATAAATAAACAAGAAAATTGAAATACGTTAGAGTATGTTTTTCTTCATCGATTCACATACTAGACAATGTTATAGAAAAAGCCATATTTGAATTTCATAGATAATTACATACACAGAGATAACATTTCAATGATATTCTGCCATAGTAAAACTATGTATGATTTTATTAAATTTGATTTGTTAATCATAATTATGGCCTGGTCCGAGGAGGAGGCCTATGTTCAGCAGTGGACGTCTTACGGCTGAAATGATTTTGATGAATCATGGCCTGGCATCTAAATTTAAAATATAAAACTTGTATTGTGTAATATAATAAATTAAAATAAATTAAACATATTATAAATTAAACGACTTCCTGAAAGATAAGTATCTGATGAAAGATAAGAAATCTGGTGTAGTTATGAATAAAAGTGCTACTCTGCCTATTTTTAAGAAAAGATGTGTTGCTATCAGTTTCTTCGCCATTTCTTCTTTCAGCACCTGGTGAAATGGTAATAGAACCCAAATTTGACGTTAAAAAAGTGGTAATTTGTATCTTATTTTGAATTAATATTGATGTTCACTAAGTACATATAAATGTATGTAAATCTAAATGATTTTTTTTTTGTATTTAATAATCATTTTTTAATAAATTGAAATGAAATATTGCTACAAAATCAGTACTTCAACGGTATAACATAGAGGTCGCAAACAATCTAAAATTCACTAAAACTGTTTGAAATATAATTTGTATTAAGTTTTACTAAAAGTAAAACTCAAGCAAGCTCTGTATATTATTAATCAGTCATTTAAATTTAGTATAAGGTAATAAAATAAGCGGAAATTTTCAGTTAGCAAAAATTTGTCATCTCATACTAATGGCACTAGCCCACAAGGCTACTTATAATACTGCTCTTGGTTTAAATTAACCTTAAATAAAGCTTAATCATTGTAATTATGATAAATAAATATATTACTTAACGGTGAGTAGAAAATTATCTAATATTTATTCGAAATAATAGTATTTTTTTAAATTGTGTTTCTTAAAATGTTTGTAAATATTAATTATTTATGTAGATTGGTTACTATTATATAACCTTTTAATATTAATTTAAAGTTTTAGAAGATTAATAAAATACATTAAGTATGATGGGTTATTAATACATTATACAATGTTTTTATTTTTTAATGAAAACAAAAGTATTTTCTAATATTTTTATGTTTATCGCTAACATAAAAACATAGCTGTATATTATACTTAATGTAAGTAATTAATTAATAGAAATATTATTTAGAAGTAATATAAAAATAATTTAAAATGAAAAAGTAAATATATAATTAAGTAGTTTATAAAGTGAATCCATTTACTAAAATTTTATTAGTTCCCGTGTTAAACATGTAAATTTTTATCTCTTTTCAAACATGATAATAGAATAAAACATTAGAAAAATAGCTTTAATATTAATAAACAATCAAAGCTACGTTCGAAGAAATATACTTGCAATAAATAACCTCATATTTTCGCAACATTCACTGCTTAAAAGTACGTAATTACAAAAATTACTCCAGTTTCTAATGCCGAATGACAATTATCTTGCAAATAGTCATAAAATTCCTAATAAATGACAAGACGTATTTCATAATTCAACCTTCCTCGGTTTGTTCTGGTCAGCCTCGAATTGTTTGCTCAAAACCTAATGCTTAGGTCACTGTCACCGCGTAATTTGAAACTAGTGTAATATGTAAACAAAATTGGGGAATTGTTGAAGGATTCTTACGGTTCGTTAATTATAACTGGGGGACTTTGTAAATTCTCCAAGAAGGCTACGTGTTTCTTGACAGTTCTAGAATCTGTCAGTAAATTTAGTTTTTAAGGCGGTCACGTGGTAATGCCGTCCATTATGAAATAAGCAAAGTTGCTGTGGCGCGGTTGTTCATGGGCGGTGGTGTTTCTTACCATACCTTACTCGTAGAAGACCCACCTGCTCCATTGTCCGTTATTCCATAAAAAAAGCATACAGACTTCGTAAAGTTACTATTTAGAAGTACCCTAACTTCTAGAACGATTTGTGTACTGATTTCATTTGAATAAAAAAAAACTTTTTTTTTAAGTTAAACGAACAAGTTTTTTACTAATAGTATTGCTTGTAAGCTATTACGCGACCAATTGCATGCCAAAATATTTGTATTATAATGATTTGGATGAAGGTAGTATTATAATTCATAAGCTAATATTAAAACTTTTAATGTTTTTCTTATTTAGGCAAGATTAATAACAGATACAATATTAACGCAGGGGCTGTTTACATGGCAACTAATAAAAGTTCATTAATCACTTCTTTTACATTGAGAACATTAGATCGTTAATAATGAATTTCTAGAACTCGGTCAAAACCACGCACTGCTGATGTTCGCGTATGTATAATAGTAGATGCATTGCGCAATCTTTACTGGAAGTACGGATAATTACGGGATATTGCTAACACTTCAAGGACTTGAAATTTTCCTATTTCTTAGAAATTCGCTGTCTGTCTAATTTGCTGTTGTGTTGCTCTATATTCGAAAAAACAACGCGCGGAGAATATTCAGAGGAGTTGTTTGAATTAAGCTGAATTTTTTTTTTAATTCTAATGTGGACAACGGAGCAGGTGGGTCTTATATGGTAAGCGAACACCGCCACCATTGAACAATCGCGCTACATTCCGTGCATGGTTTTGTTGCCGGCTTTTTAGGCCGCTTAAGTGGCATTTTTAAGGGCCTCCGATGTCCTCATACACTTTGCGAAACACAGTACTAGTACCGTTTCACGCTCAATATTCAGTGAACCTTTGGTATCACTCCGGACGAGCAGGCTCAATTAGTGCGTCAGCGTAGGATCTCACACGGGTTTTTCCAACTATTATTTTTTAGTGTAAGTATTAAGATACTCGCCCAGCCACTGTCAAGCCCTTCCAGAGACCGAATAAATTATAAATTAAATTGTCCGGACCGGGATTCGAACCATGCATTTGCAAAATATGAATTTTCTATGTGAAAAAATTATGTAAAAAGGAATCTAAGCTAAAATTCATGTCAATAAATAAAAATATATATTTAAAATATTAAAATCTGACATTACTGATATGATGTGATAATATAATTAATGACTTTGATTCACATGAAGTCATTACGGTTAACATACAATCAACAATTTTCAAATTATTTTACATAACTATTATTTGCTTATATAAAATAGAATTTTCCTTATTTTTTTACTATTAAATCTAAAACAAAAGAACATTACTTCATAATAATGCTATATTAGATAGAAAAAGTGTAACCATCAATCTGAATGTAAATTGAAATTCAAGATGCAATCGTTTTACTATGATAACATAATTTAGAAATAACATTAAATAAATAACATTTATTGCAAATGCAGAGTGCAATTGCGTTGATTCTACTTTGAAATTTATAGCCGCTTGTTGCACACGAGGAGAATTGTAATGAATAATCAAATTAATTGTTGTTTCGATTTATCTTTGAGTTAGCTTAATTTTTATGATTAATTTATTGATTATATACAAGACAACACAACTAAATATTTTAAATGGAATTTAGTTAGTGTAAATAATATTGTATGCTGAATCTTTATGGACATAATAACAAGTCACCGTAGGTTATTGTAAAGTCCATTAGCATAAGACTCCATATTTTGTTCGGATACTATAGTATCTATAGGAGCCATAGCTTTCTAAAAATATTTTTAGAAAGTGTACTGAATACATTAGAAAGCAATTTTGGATAAAGATTTTAAATAAATTATTTAAGGATCTTTCCCACAAACGCGACAATTTTATCAATTCATAAATTCATTACATTGTAGTCTTTTTTCAAAAAAGCGAGTATGTATTTTTAACTATTTTCTATCAAGAAACATGTTAAATTTAAAACATTAATGTATTTATTATGTATATCACAAGTCAATCTTTTATGTGAAAAAGTAACGCCTGTTTAAAAAATTACTCAATAACATAACTTTATAATTGCAACATGATGTCTGAAAGTTATGGATGCTATAAAATCTTACATAACGAATAATATAGGAGGAGGAATATATCGCTTGATTTACAAAAAACTTTTTTCATATTTTTTATAAAATTTAAATTGCATGTATTATACATATAATAAAATTAATATATCTAAAATAAAAATAAAAAAATATTCGGCGTTAAGTTTGAGTAATAAATCATATATTGTAGATTGGGAAATTTCAAAAAAAATTTAAAAATTAAAGGCATTTTTTTAATTTTTAAAAGTATTACGTACATATATCAAAAATGCAATAGCAAATTACCTTCTTAATATTATTCTTAGCTATGGTGCTGGTATTTTTGTAAGTAATTATATAATTATGGGAAAGTACATACCCATATTTATGTATCCATATTATATAATAATGTATTATATATTCATACTACTTATTGCTACTAATCTACTAATGGTAATACTACTAATGGTATCATAAACATTTTTAGATTAATTTGTTGAAGTAAACTAACAAAAACTGCAATCTTACTTAAAACTGGACAGTAGGTTGGATATATGGACTAATGGATGTTTTACCAAAAACGTTCTACCATAAACTTAAGTAATACTTTGCAACTCTTAGTATTTCTGGTAATCTGTAATCATTTTCAGAATTTTAACAGTTTCATCAGACTAGGTGAAAATCAGAGAGGCGTGAAGGTTGTGATTGAAACTCTTAAGACAATCTCTTCTACAGCAACCACTTTTTATTCATATATTATAAAAATTACGAAAAATAAATCCAATTTGTCATATGTATTATGTATATTAAGATTGAAAATTAATTAATTCTAACTAAAAGAAACTTAACAAAAAAAAAACTTTTAAAAGCAAACGCAGAAGAAATCTGCGAGGCCCTTCATGAAAGGTTACAGAATTTCTATTATTTAAATATCAACTTAAATATTTAAAATACTTGTAAAAACTTAAAAATGATAAACAAACATCAAATATCTAAAATAAGATCTAATAGTTGTTTCATTTTTTAGTTTAGATTCCTAAAATCGTATAATAAAATTTAGCGTTCAATGATCAAACTTTTCACCCGTGGGAGAGTCATGCTAAAGCATATGCGGACGCACTCAATGGGCCGGCTGTCTGAAGTGATACCACGGGCTTACAAAGTGCTCAACGTGAAACTGTACTTTTTCTGTGTTTCGCTGAGTGAGTGACGATATCGACGGCCCTTAAAAATTTCGCTTAATTGGCGTAAAAAATTCCGGCAACACAACCAATACGCGGACTATGCCTCGGTTGTTCATGGGCGGCAGTGTTCTTTTACCATAAAGGAGACCCACCTGATACGTTGACCGCTATACTATATAAAAAAACTAAACAAACTAAGAAAATGCATTAAGAAACTATTTCTTTTTCAACGTGGTAAAATAGCCTATTGAATTTAACATACGCGGTAAAATTATAAATGATTGTCGGAAATTTGATTAAAAATATCATGGAGATAGTTATTAATCACTACTGTCCAATTTAATTAAGAGAATCTATCGTATTAAATAACTATTTAAATGTCTCTGTAAAAAAGAATGCTTTTTAAAATTCGTTTTGGCATTTGTGTAAAATGCTTGTAACGGAAATGTGTATTTAGACGTTTGTATTATAATATAATTTGCAATGTCGTAATGAGTACTTACGTCCTTGTAGTATTGGGGGGGTGCGGTATTACGATTGGTCGCGTCATGGCGCGCGATTCAATTGTGAGTCGTTCTGCGGCGCGTGAGCACTTTCCTTAAGCTTTCGCTTTTGTTGAGATAAATCATAAAATACATTCAACAAACATGCTTCGGTAGCAACGCCGAATAAAAAGTGAAACCATTGTTAAACATACAGACCATCTTTAATAATCCGTACGTGTTTACAATAAATATATTATTTATCACAATTGTTAGTAAAACTATTTAT
>DWCF01005720.1:0-13650 GCA_018230265.1 Delias oraia
TTAATTTTTTAAAGCAATACGTCTGTATTTTCGCACTTTTGTCATCACTTGTACCAAATCAAACATTCGTTAGGCATAAGGCAGTGTTTACACTCGCAAATCATCGTGCATTGTTGAGGTCTACGTTTGAAAGCTTGTAGGATTTTGTTTGCCTACACCATACACTGTATACCTTACCATTTAATTTTTTACTGACGTTATTCCATGGAATAAATTGTAATATTTTATATTTAATAAATATTTTTAATTAAATTTAAGTACTTATATAATCTAACTAAATGTCATTTTACCTTTATATTGTGAGGCCTTAGTAAGAATGTTATTTTTTAATATTGATAGATATTTTAAATTACCAACCACATTTAATGTTAACCTAAAGCTATTAAAAGTAAAACAAATCTATCTCTTTACTCTTTTGTTTGTCGTGCGAAGGTTTATCTCCGGATTGGCGCCAACGGAGGTATTAAACGCAATTGATTTGAAATTGAATAGCGCCAACGTCGTAAAAGTACAATACGAGCTTCGCTAAAAGAAATTATTTGTTAGGTACTGAAAAATAGAGTTCATCGATCTCTTTTCTTCTTATCTTATTCTCATTGCTCTTCAAATTATTGTCTATCACTTAAACGAAAAACTAGATTAAGGAGGCTTAAATAAATTAAAAGTTATTTAAATTAATAAATGTTGATAAACTTCTAAGTCAAAAAAGATTTATTTTATACACATAACCACTTACGAACACGCGAAGATGAACTGTTAAGAAAAGCAGCCGGTTTTCTGTGTTATTATATTTTATGCATTGATTCAGTTTGATTTCACCCATATGTCTATTTATACTAAATGTTTTCACCCATGGAAGCACCATTATAGAGAATATGCGAACGTACTAATTGTGCCGGCTCGTCCGAAGTAATACCACGGGCTCAGAGAATACTTTATCTGAAATGGTAGTTGTACTTGAAACGGCGCTTCTACTGTGTTTCGCTGAGTGAGTGAGAATATTGGAGGTCCATAAAAATGCCGCTTCAGCGGCTTAAAAAGTCGGAAACACAACCATAGCGTAGACTGTGGCGCAGCTGTCCTTGGGTGGCAGTGTTTTCTTACCATATAAGAGACCCACCTGCCTCGTTGTCTGCTATACCATAAAAAGAAAAAGTTCATTGATTCTAAACAAGTAATATTATAATCACAATATTCTCAGTGTTTCCCTCTGAATAAGTCTCAAGTAAGCCTCGTGTTTAGCTAAGCACAGCTCGTGTTAAGTTTAATAAACATTTAAAGGAAGTGAGGGCTTCAGAGCATCCTGGCCACAAGTAAACTTGCCCTGCTTTATCGTAACTAGTATTTTGTTATGATTACCGGTTTAGCGTTCGGTTTACCATACAAGTGGGAACATTGACAAGATTCACTATCAGATATCAAGATTTCTATCCAATGCGTTAATTAAGATGGCGTTATGGAGAATAAATATAAGCTACTAGCGGTGTTTGTCTCACTCGAAATTAGATAACATATAGCAAAACTTACTTTTATATATTCTAAAAGCATGAACTTTTTTTTATCAAAAGATGTAGGTAGTCAAATTTAAATCGCTTATGACAGAACACCAGCATAAAAGGAAATTAAAAACAAATGAGTTCGTGTATATCCGAGTATTTTGATGAGCGAAATTACAACTACTAATAATACTATGGAAGTGGAAGCAAGGCAGATATTATAAATCAATGGAAATCACAATTCATACGATTAACCTTGCGTTACGTGCGCAGTGAAACTCGCTTTCCAACAGCGCCTGCAGGTGAAAGAAAATTTACGATATTTACTAGAGATATTGATTTAATATCTTATTATTTATTTATTTATATTTACTATTATTGGATATTATAACCATCATGGTTTCTAAATATCCTAACTTTTCAGACTTTCAGAAATAAATTATATATTTTACTGTTATGTGAATCTAAAAGAGAACTATTTAAAATTAAAAGAGTTACGATTAAATATATTGAAATTACTCTTCTTCTCAATTTAGTTAGGTTTATTGCGTTTGAGTGTTTTGTATTTTATTCATGTGTAGAAAATCTTGATCCATTTAGTTTCTATTATTATATAACCAACCAAAATATTTTTCTATAGCAGACTACGGTGTAGTTGGGTCTTCTATATTTTACTCCATTTTACGCCGCTTAAGCGGCACTTGTAAGCGCCTCCGATATCTTCACTCACTCTGCGGAACACAATACAAGTACCCTTTCATGCTGAGTAGTATGTGAGCCCGTGGTATCACTCCGACGAGGCGGCCTAATTAGTGCGTCAGCATATGCTTCAGCATGGCTCTCCTACAGGTGAAAAGGGGCAGCCGGGTCCACAGAAAACGAAAGATGAACATATGTTTCTGTTATCAGGTTTTTATATTACTTAAGGGGTTATTTTAAACTTCGTCGATCATCGATATTTCCAGTCACTCAGCGAAACAGTAGTTATTTAATTCACGTTGTTATCGCTTTTAACACAAGCCGGCCAAATTCATGCGTCAGCATTAGCTTCATCGTGGCTCTCTCATACAGGGAGATAATGGACACACTCGCCTGTTCAAATTTAAATCAATTAAATTTGGTTCCTTAATTCAAGCCAACGAATCAGTCGAAACAGTTATATCAACTAAGATTCATACTAATTACCAGTTACTAATGAAGCCAGTTTGATGTCGTTAAGATAAAAGAGATACTTAAAGAAGTCACCAAAAACGGAGCAATACTGTTTTCTATGAATAAATTAATTTTATTTAGAATTTAATTTGTAGTTGTTCCACTTTGTATTCACCTTGACCAGTTTGAAGGATTTCTCAGTTTAGCTGGTAGTTTTTCATAGCTACACTCTTTATATCGCATTAACTTCTAATGATACAAGGTATATTGCATAGTTAAAGATAAATTACGCTTATTAAATACAGTGGCTTTTTAGTAGTTTGATATTGGTATACAACCTAACTTTTGTAAGATGTTATTACATAATTCATTTTGAGAGCCGTAGCTTAGTGGTTTAAGAAGTTTACCTTGAAACGAGAGGTATCGTGTTCGACTCCAGGTCCAGACAATAAATATTTTTTATTCTATGGCAGACAACGGAGCAGGTGGGTCTCTTTTTTGGAATGGGAATACCGCCGCCTATGAATAACCGCGCCACAGTCTGCACATTTGTTGTGTTGCCGGCTTTTTACGCCGCTTAGCGGCACTCTTAAGGGCCTCCGATATCCTCACTCACTCTGCGAAACACAGTACAAGTACCGTTTCACGCTGAATATTCTGTGAGTCCATGGTATCACTTCGAAATAGCCGTTCCAATTAGTGCGTCCGAACATGCTTCAGCATGGATCTCCCAAGGCCCGGCCACTGTCCCGGCCACTGCCCTTCCAGAGACCGAATAAATTATAAATAAAATTATAATTTTCCGGACCGGGATTCGAACCCGATACCTCTCACTACATGGTACACTTTTATTCTATTTAGCTACGAGGCTCTCAAAAATTAATTATAATTTATTGAAATTGTAAATTGTAATTTAATTTATAATTTATTGAGGCTAGGCTTGACAGTTTTTTATATTTATGAATGACTATCTCGCTGTTGGGCATACGGCCTTTACAGCTTAAAGCGGTCTTTGAGAATTTGTTTTTTATCGCGCTAGGACGCCTCCTTGGAGACAAGAACTTCGGCTTGGGCCGTCGCGGTAATGGGCCCGTTGTTAACAGTGGCCGGGAGAGTGTCTTAATACTGTTGCACTCATGGGAGAGTCACGCTGGAGCATATGCGGATGCACTAATTGGGCCAGCTCGTCCGAAGTGATATCACGGGCTCACAGAATACTCAGAGTGAAATGGTAGTTAAAAAAGGTGCTTCTACTGTGTTTCGCTGAGTGGGTAAAGATATCTGAGGCTTTTAAAAATACAGCTTAAGAAGCGTAAAAAGCCTGCAATACAACCAATGCGTAGAATGTGGCGTGGTTGTCCATCAGTGGTGGTGTTCTCTTACCATCTATGAGACCCACCTGCTTCGTTGTCCGCTATACCATAATTATTGTTGTTTATTACATTATTCGTACTATATATATTAGACTTTATAAAGTCGATTTCATTTGATCCACAAAAATTTATGGAAAATCATATATTTTATATGTTTTAAAACGATAAAACTCGTTGGGTCAGATTAATTAAAACTTTAATGATTCAATAAATCGGGAATTTCATCAGGTTTCAATAAATTACCGCTCGCTTGTAAAACTCTACTTATACATTTTATTTGAATATACATATTTAATATTTAATATAATATATCACACTGTCTTTTCTTAATAATTTAAGTTATCAAAGATAATGAGGAACTATTTCAAAGCCAAAGATCTTTCTTTCCCATAGAACCACTTAGCCACTTGTAAATTTATTAAAGAAACGTACCTATACAATTTATTTTATGTAGTTTGTGGGATTAATATATTGTTTTTATATTTTGTATCGTATTTATGAAAGACTTAGTTTTTTTAAGTTAAAGAGACAAAACACCTGCCTATCACAAGACTATATTTCGAACTTGTGAAATGAGTAAACATTTAATGATTTAAGTTACCATCAGTTGACAAAAGTATCTGTATCCTTGAGTTATTATAAGTACATATATTAAGAAGATACGTACTTTATAATATTTATAAGAATAAGTTTCTAGTATAGTGAAATGTAGATTTAGGTAAGCTAAGTAAACAAAACATCGGGTAAAACCTTAATATTAATACTAAACCCGTTTCAACTCAACGCCGCAGATCTATATCTCGATGTCGAAATATTTGTAAACGGTATCGATAGTTTAATCGATTCCACCAATCGATAATCGCCGGCAAACGAGAAAGTACTGATCGCCTTCATCAGATATCGAGCGATTAATTCGATTGTAATTGTATTGTTCTCAATTTCGAGTTGTGAGAACATCCCATTTATTTGTTTCTACAATTCCACGATTTATTGGTTTTAACTCGATAAGATTTCTATTTGAAAACGATTGAAAACATATCACGTAATTTTCGGTTATGTCGGAATTTGTTTTACAGTATAAATAAGTCGCGTTTTGTATAAATGATAAATCACATGTATCAAAGCCTTCTGTGATAATAGTGGCAGCAAGAAACTATAGAAACATTGAAATATCAACGAGACAGCGCGTCTTCTAATCGCTTTGAATAATTCAACAACTATTCAACTGAAGGTGAGAGGGCAACCGTAGAACAAAAACCCCTATCAATTACTCTTGTGTTTATGTATGGGTGTGTTGGTGTATGGGTGTTAACACGCCACTGTAGACGCTAACATGCCTTATGTGGCTCAATGCGTGAGAATTTGTTTTGAGATGTCAAAGATATGTAAAGAAGGCTGTGTATGTAAATGTTGTAGAAAGTGACCTTTTGGGCCTTTTAAAATAAGTCACGCTACTGCTCTTTCATACCAAAGCTATTGACTTGCAGCCGAGTCTGGAAAATTTAAAAGGAGTGTATTTAGTATAGTTTTTATACTTTCTAAGTATCCAAAAAAGAAAACACAATATAATTAAATAGGTTTTACCTTCACGGAAGAATTCGCTTTCTTAATTCTAAGAAAACAAACGTGGGCATCAGTTTATTCATGACATCATATTTTCTCATCAAAAGAGTCGAAAATATAGCCATCTTGCCTCTTAAAGTTAAATTAACTGTCATTATTAATCAAGAAAATATTTATCTCTTCGTCTTCTATCATCTAAAATCTACACCTACGCAAACGAACTTGGTCATTTTTAATTCACTTGCATTTATCAACTTTAATAGATACACAAAAATTCGGATATCCTATTTTAAAGCCAAATTAAGTGTTATTAATGGACAAGTATTAATTTTAAATACGAGTGTTATAGCGGTATTTTATCCTAGGCTAGTCATTACAAGTTTCTCTATTATTAAAAATAAATATTATATTAAAAATAAATAAATAATAAATTAAAAAGGTCGCCGGAAGACGCTGGATGCAGATAGCCTCCGACAAGTATGCATGGAGGTCTGAAGGGGAGGCCTATTTTCAGCAGTGGACGTCCTATGGCTGAAATGATGATGATAATTAAGTAATTTTTGTGATTATCGTCAGTTTTTATTGCGGTCTTGAAAATTGAAGTGGTACCTACATACTATTTGTAATTTTAATTCAAAGTCAAATAAGCCGCGCTACAAAATGCGCTTCATTTTTTATGGTATAGCGGACTAAGGAGCAGATGGGTCTCCTATATGGTAAGAGCAAAGCACCGCCCATGGACAATCGCGCCATAGTCCACGCATTGGTTGTGTTGCCGGCTTTTTACGCCGCTTAAGCAGCATTTGTTAAGGGCCTCGTAATCCCCAATCTCTCAGCGAAACATAGTAGAAATTTTGTTTTAAATACAACTACCATTTCACGCTGAGTTTTCAGTGAGCTCGTGGTATCACTTCGGACGGGCCGGCACAATTTGTGCGTCAGCATATGATTCATCATAGCTCTCCCACCGGTTAAAAATAAATAACCATTGAAATTTTAATTAATTGTATTACAGCTAGCTATTTCCTATGGTTGCAAAAAAATTGACCTCAAATATTTCAATTTGCGAAGGTCCTAAGGTATATATGAAAGCTCTCATAGAACACGCAAACAATTTATTTATCGATAAAGTTATTTCAAGTTATTAATATTCTCATCAAGCCGCCCTAAACGGTTTTCTATACAAAACGATAACGGGGCATTGATAGTGGACTGTGTAAAATTCATAGTTATTTGTGTCTCCAAAGTGGGTCAATATGTTTTTTACCGCGACAGGTTTCGTTACAACTAATCTAGCCGTTGGATATTTTGTTATGAGCGCGCGCACGTTTTGACGCTTTATAGGTTGCGGCATTTGATATTTTGAATCGTTTTAAGCAGTAGTCTCCGCTGTGGTAAGAGAACACCGCCGCCCATGAACAACCGCGTCACTATCCGCGCATTGTTGTGTTGCCTTTTTTCGCCGCTGAAGCGTCATTTTTAGGCCTCCGATAGCCCCATTTATTCTTCGAAAGTACAAGTACAGTTATTGTTTCACGCTGAGTATTCTGTGATTTTTTTGTAACATATATGTAGTGTTTAGTTTAGTTGATATTTTGTAGTGGATAATTTCTATTCAATTAATTACAACATTTATATTTTAAACTAATGAAAAAACTTTTGAAGTAATAAGTACCTTTTAAAAAGGGAAAAAGCTATGTATAAAATATAGAGTATCCTCAATGATCAATTCTAGATAAACATAGGTGTTAGGTATGTGTCGCTTGTGGCATCAAACCACTTCCTCTTTCACAAGACGTTGCAAGTTGCCACACTGCTAATACATACTGCAGAGCTGACTCGCCGCTAAGTACTTTATCTGGTTCTAATACTTTACAATTTACATGCTTTATTTTGTTAGATCTTTCACCCGTGTGACAGCTATGCTGAAGCATATGCTGACGCATTAATTGGGCTGGTTCGTCCGAAGTGATACCACGCGCTCACAGATTACACAATAAAAACTGAAGCTACAATATAATTATATACCCGTGGGAGAGCCATGCTGAAGCGTATGCGGACGCATCATTTGGGCCGGCTCGTCTGAAGTGATATCACGGGCTCACATAATACTCAATGTGAAACGGTACTTGTGGTGTGTATCGCTAAGTAAGTGAGGATATCGGAGGCCCACCTCCTCCGTTGTCCGTTATATTATAAAAAAATAACTGCTCTACAATGCAGACGTACTGCTCATAATATTCTTCCATTTCTTTAAAATAACTCTATTAATGTGTTTACAATAATTAACATACCTACTTTTCTGTGCATATTTAACGCATCAAGTTGCACAGCCTGTTTGAGAACTATAAGAAATATTTGTTTATCTCAATTCCTCGGGAAACATAAATTTTTTCTCCCGGTGCAAATTGTATTTATCTAACGCGTGGTGCGCGGCATTAATTTAAAAAAATATATTTATTGATTATATAAGTGTCATTTCGCGCATAATTACTCAGACATGATATCCTCGACAAAAAAAACAATTTCCGCCTCACAATGAGGTGTCGAATTACCTTCATCGATTTGTAAGGGAGCCGGCTTGCCTTACACCAACGTGCCCTTGTGTTTACACTCTACGCCTGTATGGACACGAGTACAAGTACCTACAGTTTCTTGTAAAAAAGATATCAATTCTAATAATATAATATAACTAAACGCGATGTATGTTTGTAACTACTCCACGCAAAAAATATTTTCATGTTTAAATTATATAGCGGACAACGAAGCAGGTGGGTCTCCCATACGGTAAGAGAACACTGCCGCCCATGAACAACCGCGCTACAGTCCGCTCATTGGTTTGTTGCCGATTTTTACCGGCTGTTTTGCCGGCCTTTATTCTCATTCACACTGCGAAACACAGTGCAACTATTGTTTCACGCTGAGTTTTCTGTGAGCTCGTGATATCACTTCGTACGAGCCGGGCCAATTAGTTAGTGTTTAGTTAGTGCGTCAGCATATGCTGACGCCCTGCGACGTATTGCAACAGTATTAAGACACTCGCCCGTCCACTGTCAGGCCCTTCTAGAGACCGAATAAATTATAAAATTAAATTAAAATTGCCCGCACCGGGATTCAAAGCCCGATGCCTCTCGCTTCTTTTTACACTTTCAAAATCATTAAGTTACGTAAATAAATAAATGAAATTTAATGAAATTTTACAATAATAAAGCTTATATGTCAGAATAACACACAGGTTTAGTATATAACGATATTGGGTAAATTGCCGAAATAAAGTGTCGCATAAGTAGCCTCCAGTAGTGTATCGGGCAGAACGACGTCTGTTCGGTCCACTAATACTCAATAAGCTTACAAATGAACATTCATTGTTATTTTGATAAGTTTTTAAACTATTTTATACCATACAACGTAACATAATACAGTATAAAATATTTCAAGGATTTTGTTCTATCTCGAAGTAAAGCTATGCTTTGCTATTATAATTTGTATAATATCAGTTCGTATTACTTCAGTTTGAGCATCGAGGTGATAATACGGAATCAAGTGGTGAAAAGAACGCCTGTCAAAACTGACAGATTTTGCGAGAGTAGTTGTTTTTACAACTTCAGAGTTCAGAGAAGCCAGATTTTTTATCTGACTATGCGGTATTCGAAGACGGGTTATGAATTATTTAACAACGGTACAGATCACATTTAATGATAAAAAACATTACAATTTTGTCAGGTAGTAACAGCTTATAAGAAATACACTGACATATATGTATGAAATACTCCAGTACTCTAGTACCAACTCAGGAAAAATTATTTGTATTTTTATGTATTTTTTAATATTATAATATACGTTTTTCTTCATGTATAGTGAGTTTAATTCTACGATGTATAATTTATGGCAATCGTTTTAATTATTGCAACTGATATTTGTGACGTTAAGGTTACAGTTTCCTAAAGGTCAAAGTTAATTTCATTAGAAACCTTTGTACATGTGGTTTTTAATTATCGTATTATTAGAATAAAGTGGCTCACAGAATACCTGTGTGAACTAGTTCTTGCGCTTTGTTCCGCTGAGTAACTTAATGTATCAAAATCACGTATAGTTACACAGTTTCAGTGATGTTAAAAGCCGGTAACACAACCAAAGCGCGGATTATTATTATGTCAAAGACACCCCCGTCTGCTCCGTTGTCCGCTGTATAAAAAAACACTCCTAGTCTTATTAAACATAGCAAAGGTTAATTTCTTAAAAATAATATCAATTTAGATGCGACTTCTTCACTGTTTATTAATTTTATGTTAGATTTGGTTTTCGTTATTGAATTGCACAAGAATGAAGAGACGTAGACGTCCTTATTTGTGTTATCTAACACTTCGTGTTGTTTTGTCTAGCAGCTAGAGCGATAACAGATGAATTTGTTGTAGTATCATATAATATAATTTATATAATAAATAACTTGCTGGCTCGTAATGGCAATTAATGATTTCTTTTTATAATATTAGCGTAATGAGTTCTCTTTTATTTATAAAAATAATAAAAATAAAAATAATATTTTTAAGTTCTAGCAATTATAAAAAGAAGTAAATTTTATTTTTAGGTGAAATAAAAAATTTACAAATGCCACGTTTTGATAAAATTAGTTATAAAAAAAATTATACATATATTTATCTATGTAATAAGTGTTTGAGTATAATCTTTTGAATTCCCTAATATGGATAGACGACTGTGTGACTGATGTGCTCAGAATTTAAAAAAAAATTGCGTCTTAATAAATTACCGTTTCATGACTATGTGACAGAGAGCGTCCACTGTTCCGCCATCATATCTTTGTTCCGACATTTACGCCAAGAGTGATTTTTATACTGTATAGCGCCAGCTAAATCCAGGTTTTTAGTCTTAAAGGAAATTATATAGCTTTATAATAAAAATGTCTTCTCTATACTTAAGTCTTTAATGTATGATCCTTCGCGAAACAAAAAAGTTTTCACATATAAAATCTTCGGTACTATAACTGGTTTAAAGGAATTAACATGTTGACCTTAAACTCGCTTCCTTCTGTATGACCTAGGGTTTACTTGAAATGTCTGTAACCTAGGCTCATCAAGGCCTTGAATTTCAAATTGTCGGTATAATAATAAATTTTTTTCAAACTTTTTAAATATTCAAATACTTGATATGTTATAATTTAAATTCAAAAATAACGATTATTCTTTCTAAAATTTTATGAAAATGAGTGTGATTTTTGTACGGTAGTATTAAGTATAAAAAAAATTATTAATTTTATTTATTTTTTTAAGAACACATTGATTCATGGTGTTAGATTTTTTCTAAGGTGCTTCTGAACTATTTGCTTTCTAAGGTCCCTAGCTGATAATTTAATGTTGTGGGATGTAAATCAAACAATTAAAACTCATGTTCTCCGAATGAAAAAGTCAAAACGAATTCATACATTAAGTAATAAAAACGTAAAGATTTAGCTATTATTGTAATTTAATGTGGATTACAAAAAACTGGTTAGTTTTAATATTTAAATTGATTGTAATTAACTTTTAAATCTTAATAAACATCACATTTATAATGTTACTGGTTTTTTATGACATAAGCGTGATAAAAATGCAATAAAACTAAATTTATTTTGAAAATGTGAACAGGTTTTCAAAAAAAGACTACTTTTTCCCAATGTGATAAAATGGGTCAGTGGTATTACCACAGTTCACTAATCTTGTAGTAGGTAGGTCTCAAAACGTCATATAAAAATTATCATTCCAACGTGTCGAAATCTTAAATAATACTGACATTAAACGCTTAAAGTTAAATACACATATAGTTATATATATTCAAAGATAAATTAACTTATTCATCATCATCATCATCAGCCCATTTAAGTCCACTTAATTAATTAACTTATTATTTACTATTTTTTTTATTTTCTTTATTAACGTTTAAAACATATGTTAATAGGGGCTTTTTTTGAAATTCATAGCTTGGTTTGTGCAAAATACATATTTTTATTGTTTGGTTATTTTCTCCATGTTTATCGGTCAATAAACTGTACTTGAAAGGATTTCATGAATTACGAGTTTTTTGAGTGTAAGCGAATCGATTGATTTATTGCACAAAATTGACGTTTAAAAGAGTTGTGATTGGAAACGGTGTATGGACAAATACTCGATGTGAGCTAAGCGTGAGAGTTCTTTAATTGATACATACAAATCTATTATCGTAAAAAAATATTCGATTAATACTAAAGATATGGAGGTGAATTTCATATCCTAGAAAACGTTTTAATGGAAACTTCAGTTTTCATTGAATAACCCTTTCATTACAAGAAGAAAGTTTTATTAAATTTGATCAACTTAAAACCAGGTTGTAAGGACTTTTAAACTTGTATAAAATTGGGTTATTTATGCAAATGTTTATCTAAAACGAAAGAAGTATTTAATCTAAAATTATTCAACTCTTAAAACAAGTTCAAAAAGTGTCTCTTTGCATTAGATGAAATTGCTTCCACAGAATTTTTTATTTAGATGAATTTGTCTGATATGATAAAATCTTTTTAGTACTGAAGTCCACAGTTGTTTTAAATTAAATAGTTACGCTATTTTTTTGATATAGCGAACAGCGGGATTGTCGGATCTGCTAGATAACACACCACCGCAGCACAGGGATTGTTGTGTTGCTGGCTTTATTCGCCGCGTAGGCGGTACAGGTTGTATGACTATAAGTGGTATAACTTAGCAAAGCGCAAGTATTATTTCACACTGTTATTCTGTGAGCCCGTGGTATCATTCCGAACCAATGCGTCAGCACGGTTCGCTTACGGGAAAACTGAATACGTATTAATTTAAATGCTTGCAAAATTAAAGGCCTTATTTATTCTAAAAACGCCAACAATTTTTCACTTTTCAATTAGCTATTCCAGAAGAAATTCTGAAGTTAGAGTTTATTGTCTGAAATAAATGGTTTCATAGCTATAAAGCACCGCAAACTAAAGTTTTTTCCTTTTGTTTTTGGCATTATTCATTAAAAATTATATTTAATTATAAAACATTTTGGTTATGTAGTGTTGCTGATAAATGTATTATTCCATTCAGCTTCTAGATATGTCGAGGATCCCATGCTATCTGGTACTCTCAGATGATCTACTAAACCGTTGTTTGTATCCAGAATTGCTTCTATGCTTGTGTCACGTGCGCTTCTAAATATTTAAATCACTGAGCCGAGTAACTGTCGGCACTCAACTAGCACAAATAGCTACTTATAACTGGTTCTCGCTTAGCTTTTTTACCAATTCACCGATCGATGGCTCGATTAAGTGTCGTAAGGTGACGGATCCTAAGTCTAAACATTGGTTGACTAATGGCCCTCGAATATACCGTAGTAACTGTTCGTCAACTGTCATAATGGCTTCAGCTACTGCAGAAGTTGGAGATAGAAATTCAGAAGCCTTATTGTTCATAATAATGAGAATAAGGCTTCTGAATTTCTTCATTTGCTTCACCTTTGTCATTTTCCCTTCTAGAAATTTATATGGCCTGCACTTACAATTCATAAACAGAAAACAGAGACTATAGAAGTTGAAGCTAGTATAAGATCGATTTCCATAGACATCAGAAACAAATCGGCTTGATATAGTTGAGGACTACATATTTAATCCATAGTACATTTTTATACACATTATAAAAAAAATTTGGTTAAATGAATCTATGTGAAATCATGTATTAAGCTGTTAGCAATGAAAATCCTACAGCGATAAATGTATTTAAAAATGAAATCAATTTCAAGCACAATTTAAACTGTAATTACAATATGTAAGGTCACATAAAATTTAGGATATTATAACCTATGCCTTAAGATATGGATCTTAAAATTCTCTCATTCAAAATCAAACGTTTTATTTGTAACTAAATTGCATGACTGTTACGAAGTAAAACTAATAAATTTTATTCTTCTGTTTTAGGTATGTTACATAACATATTGTTGTGGAGTACGTGCATACATATATTGAAATATCAAATGATATTGAAGAAAATTTAAAAACCTCAGGATATTATAATATGAACATATATATATAT
>DWCF01005721.1:0-13649 GCA_018230265.1 Delias oraia
ATACTTTTTAAGAATTCAACGTAGCAAAAGAGCACCGCAGGCCGTGGGCAACCTCGCCGCAATACGCGAATTATTTATTGCTGCCCTTTTACGCTGCATATGCTGTGTAACTGAGTAGGCCCCCAGAATGAAATACTGTTTCACGCGGGTATTTTGTGAGCCCGTGGGATCACTCCGGACGAGTCGGCTCAATTATTGCTCAATATGCTTCAGCATGGCTCTACCACGAGGTAAATGATTTTTTACTTTAATAACTTAACTTTGGTAATCTTTATTATAAAAATAATCGCATTTTTTTAATAAATATATTTTTCAACACACTGTAGAACTCAACTAAGAATTCAACCTATTACTGTTTACCAACTGCATATGAGAAATTACGTCTTCATATAAATAGATATATTTCCTGTTGCATCCAAATTAGTGTTGTCAAAGTCAAACATCTTAATTTCATGTAGGATAATGGCTATTAACGTATTAAAATTAAATATACAGTTGTGAATAAATTTTCAAGATCATTTGGAATCAAGTTCTTAGATGTCAGAAAATATAATTGATTACGATCAGCTGACTTGCATTTTTAAGTTATTTTATTAGTTATTAATATATTTAACAGGTATTGTTTACGGTCACACAGAAAATACATACAACCATTCCTTCTTTAAGTATGTAGACAACGTAGTCTCTAAGAAAGTCAGCACAATCCAAGTGCAGATTACGGCCCGGTTGTCCATGGTCGGCAGTGATCTCTTACCATCAATACGCACCTGCATTGTGCACTACATTATAAAAACACATAAAGCATAGGTTTATTTCTGTAACGTACCGGCCGCTAATAACAGAGAAAATTCCGTATTTAGAATGCTAGTAGATGTTCATTTTGACAATTTTAAGTAAGAAGAACTGAAATGATCAAGTGCTGTGTGTGTACTTGTGAAGGCTTTAAAGCGAAGTGCAAAATAAATCTAACCTCGCCTACCTTCCGACCCACTCGGTTGTTGTGAAGGTTCATGAGGCTCCTAGCGTCGGCTTCTATCTCTCTGGAGTCCAGAAATCGACGGGCGAATCGTGCACCATAAGCCGACTCCCCACATCCACCCCATTGGAACTGGTCTGATGGGCTCGGTGCTCGTCTTCTAAAAGATAAATCAGTCAACACTTATTTTTATTAGGATGTCCAGCTATAGGGTGTACGATCTTATAAAGGTCGCCAGAAAACGCTAGATGCAGGCCACCTGCGACAGCTTACGGCTGAAATGATGACGATGATAATGATACATTATTGTTTGTTAATGATAACGCGGGATTTTTTTAATATTTTTTATAGGTAAACAGCCTTGAAGGAAACGGTACGCTATCATTTTGAAGGTCCCCAAGTCGAGTTTGGGAATATCTCTGTAGGCTGTTGATTCTACAGATCAGTGGTGCGTGGCTTACAAACTCGCAGTTGAATGAATAAAGATTGCGGTTATCCATGGGCGGCAATGTTTTCTTACTATATAGGAGACCCAACTCCTCCGTTGTCCGCTATATCAAAGGAAACAGAAGTGAAATCTTGTTTCATTGTAATATTTATGGGTATATGTTGCAATTAAAACAGATATGAAATAGATAAATTAATTTATTTCTTGTATTTTGTTAATTACACTCGACTCATTCTTCATGTTACAAAAACAACAGGCAGATACCTTAGAGTATAATGTCATAGATTGCTATGGTGCATCTCTATGGTGAACAGAATAAGGTACCAAATTTAAACTCAGTAATACCTGTTTGAAGAGCAACCGCAAGCCGGCAGATCGCCCCTCGCGCAGGCTGTGCTCAGGGCATGCGTTACACCAGCTGATGTGATCGCGTAAGTAAACGCTGCCTCGCGTGTTGCTGAAAATAACGAAAAAAAAATTTTCTGGTTCAGCTAAATTTTTTTGTTTTTTTCATTCAGTCCATGCTGGACCGCCGGTTCATTTCCGGACTCTAAGGGGATAGGTATGATTTTTATTTTAATAATATTAAGTTTCTCAAGTAGTATTGGTTTGGAAATACCTCTGCGGGTAGTTGAATTAAATACTGATGGACCCGGAATACGTTGGTTGTCTTATGGGTTCATTTATGCACGATCATTAGAGCCTCCATTACAAATTTCATGAAAATCTAGCCTTCTTGAGTAATAAATGGTATAACTAACTGGACTTTGTTTTATTTGTATATAGATTTATAAGTAGGGCGTACAATTTGATTCGGTTCAGATTCTACCAGTGGGAAAGCCATGCTGGAGCATATACGGACGCACTAATTGGGCCGGCTTGTCGAAGTGATACCAAAAGCTCACAGAATACTCAACGTGAAATGGAACTTGTACTGTGTTTCGCTGAGTGAGTGAGGATATCGGAGGCCCTTTAAAAGCGCCGCTTAAGCGGCGTTTAAATCTATCGAATTATCGCGCGGTTGTCCATGGGCGGTGGTGTTCTCTTACCACAAAGGAGAACCACCAGCTCCGTTGTCCGCATTACTATAAAAAACTCTACAATAATTGTGGTTGTATTGTGGTGAGGAGAAGAATAAAAATATTGTGATTACGATATAGTATTTCCTAACACTAACGAAAAAAAATCTTTTTAACTACCTGTTCTGAAAAGGTAAGATACACAGTACAAATAAGAACAGTATTTGTACTGTGTTTATAGGACATCGAAGGCCCTTGAAAGTGCCGTAGAAAGTCGTTAATAAAACCAAAGCGCGGATTGTACCACGGTTGTCCATGGGCGATGGTGATCTTTTGTCAAAGATGAGATCCGGCTGCTCCGTTGTCCATTATATCATAAAAAGAAACTCAAACTCCCGCCCTTTTCTTACCACAACAAACAAATGACAATCGCCACTAATTGACTCATTAAGCCGGCCAAAGATGACAGCGACTCGATAAATAGGATACAAGCGGTTCTCACGAGCGGCGATGATTTATTTATGGATACATCTCACGGTGAGCAACCACTCACAGTTTTCATGATACAGGTGAAGTGCGTTTAGATTGCATTCTATCAATATTCAGCAGAGTTTCTATTTGTTTTTTAATATTAAATAGCGGATCTTTTACCATCAGGAGAATGATGGTGAAAAATCACCGTTTCCCGTGTATAGCGAACTACCATTATATGAGACACAGATGGGTCTTCTATAATGGTAAAAGAGTACAGCGGACCATAGACAACTGCGCCACAGTCCGCGCTTCGGTTATGTTGCCGACTTTTACGCCGATTAAGCGACATACTTAAGGTTTTTTAATATCCTCACTCAGCGAAATAGTATAAAGTACCGATTCACGCTGATAATTCTGTGAGCCTGTGAATAACTTCGGACGAGAATACCCACTTAGTGCGTTGGCATAAGCTTCAGCATGGATCTCCCACGGGAGCGACAGTATTAAGACACTCGCCCGATCACCGTCAAACCATTTCAGAGACCGAATAAATAAAAAATTAAATTATAATTGTCCGGACCGAGAATCGTACCTTAACCTTTCAATTCATAAGACACTCATAAACCACTTAGCCATAAGGCTCTCTTGGTATTTATTGGTTTAAAGTAACGTTTTGTATAGGTTGTTCAAAATTTCTTCTATTTGTGTATGTTTTTTTGAAAAGCGCTCAAACTTGTGGTGCAACAGCTAGCCGTGCGTAAGCGCATTTTAAACTTATGTTTATTTTTATGTATTCTTATTTATTGATATGTATTTTTTTACACAAATACCCCCAGCCCTTGAAGACCTGCTGGTGCATTACCGGACTAAGTAAAAAAGGAATTTGTAATGTTTTTTTTATAAAAATAATTATAAAGAAGTTTATAATGAGATTGACTGTTCATATACTCTATTTGCTCGGTTAAAGGTATTATCAAAGACTATTGAACACGCTTCCAGCTCTTGGAACTGCCTCAAGTCATCGCTTCCATTAAGGCTTGTCAATTAAAATATATGCATATGGCAATTATATGGACGATCGTGAACGAATCATAATTATTGACAGATTTATGGCAATACCATTCAATTGTTGTGAATAAATGAATTTTCTATGCAATCAAGATAACATTTGAAATCTTAATTACTTTAGAAACAATGAGATAAGTTAATGTTATATTATTTAAATCTCGGAAATGATATTTAAAACGGGCAGTATTTTAAGCAACTGTGAAGCTTACTTGTAAGATACGAGGTTCAAGTCACGGTCGGAATAAAGATTTTTTAATTTATTTGGTCTTTGGAAGGGCTTGATAGTGGCCGAGCGAGTGTTGTTTCTTATCCGGGGAGAGTCATACTGATGCACTGATCGTTATACCACGGGCTCAGAGAATACCAGCGTGAAATAGTTCTTGTACTGTGTTTTGCTGAGTGAGTGATGATATAGGATATATATAGATAGAGGAGGCCAGTGAAATTATACGGCGTATAAAGTCGCCATCACAACCAATGCGCGGACTGAGGCTCGGTTGTTCATGGGTGGCGGATTTCTCTTACCATATAGAAGACCCACCTGCTCCGTTGTCCGCTATAGAATAAAAAACATAGAAAGTTACATTAATAATTATCAGAAAGATACATAAAAGTGTCAAAAGAGTATATTACTTGGTAATTAACGTTCAGAATTGGTTTTGTATTAAAAGGTCGTTAAGTTGTACCAACGATTTATATTAATGGCATCTATGTTTACACGGATTCATAATTTTACGTTTAAAGATAAGTTATCGACTATATACATAACTGGAAGCGACAAAAATAATGTATATTATGTCATTATATTAAAAAAATCGCTATTTTTCTTTACATACAATTCACGTGTCTACAGGACTGGTTTTTTGAAAATTTTCTGTGTATTTCAAGCATTTATTAATTATTACGAAAATATATTTTATACAAACATACAATCCTTATTTTGCATCCTTCTGCAATCATTTTTACAAACGTTTTAATAAAATTGTAGCCGAAGCTTCCTCTACGGAGTTACAATCTCTATGTCTCATTTAATAAATATATAAAACTCTTTTGTATAAAAAAACAGGAAGAAAACGAGCATACTCATCGGGCAGCGCCATTTCCGTCCTTTAAGGATTGTTAAATAGGCGTAAGGTCATAATAATTAATAATAATACACACGCAAAATTGGCGCTCAGGCGTCGAGTCGCAGAAAATTACCCGTTTCACTAAGGTATTGATAGGCTCTTTTTTTCTTCTCAAGTCTCATTCGTTTAGAAATACCTCTGCCGACATGTGATTCCACAGAGCGGTGCGCGGCATATAATACCAAAAAACGGTCAGTGATTGCCGGTTTTAGAAGTATATCTCATCCAGTTATATATTTCGCAGCATATTTCATAGCAAGTTGACATAGATATTGCTTTGCTATCATAATCATAATTTAACATCGACTGTATTAATTTACATAAATATTTCATTAAGATTTCGTGCCGCCTTCAGCCTTTGTTTACAGGGAAATTTATTGTTTACCTTATTATTTCAATTAAATAAGCTCTATATATTAGAGACAATATCTTAATAACTTTTTTACTATATTGCGTACAACGGAAAACGCGGGCCGCCTAGGTGTCAAGACAGCCATGGAACGAGCCACATTCTGCGATTTGGTTGTGTTGTTGGCTGTTTACGCAGCTTAATCTATATAGTTTAACGAATTTCCGGTATCGTCACACGCAGCGGAACACGGTACAAGTATAGTTTTACATGGGAGAGGCACGTTGAAACATTAGTCCGAAGTTGTACCACGTTACTACAGAATACCAGCGTGAAACAGTATCTGCTTGTAATATGTTTTGCTGAGTTAGTGAGAATATCGGAGGCCCATGAAGTTATACCATTTAAAAGGCATAAAAACCCGGCAACACATGCCGGCAGTTCATGGGCGGCAGTGATGACTCATAATAAGAGAGACTTATCTGCTTCGTTGACCGCTATAATATGGTATAATATAGGATAAGTAATATTTAATAGGATAAGACGAATTACGAAATCTAAATTTGAATGTTCCGCATTAAAATATAGGGTAAATAATAATTGTGGTCTATGTCATATGTCAGAATAATGTGCATCGACAAATTGTGTGACACCAAATCGAATAATTCGAGCTGGTCTGTCAATTAGCGTCGAAAATTGTAAAATGAAGTCTAAATCTTGTGGAATTATACTTCGTATCGGAGTCGTAGTGTATAAAATATATTATTTATAGAAAACCAAAAACAATTGTATTATCTATGCCTTAATTAATATTTTTTTTAGAAATGACAAAAAAGGTTCAATATTTGTTTGTTTTTAAATAGCTACTTCAGTAGTTTGGACGGAAATAATAAAATTTGAGATTTTTTTGTGTTTTAGCGGACAATGGAGCAGGTGGGTCTTCTATATGGTAAGAGAACACCACCGCCTACGGACTACCGCGCCACAGTCCGCGTATTGTTTTGCCGGCTTTTACGCCGCTTAAGCGACATATCTTTTAGAAATTTTTTAAATAAAATTTAAGTCGTGCTTTTTTATTACATTATTTATATCTAAGCTTACATAAATATGACTTATATATTATAGAATTAATAACAAAATGAAAAAAATATACTTTCAATGAAGTCAAAGACAAAATGGCGTCTAATTGACAAACATTTATTTATTTTAATACGGGGAGCAAAATTACGACAATCTTTCCTTGTAAAATTTCTTAAGCGATCATATCATTAACAAGAATCATTTAGCAAATATAACTTACGGAACATACTATGTGATTAAATTAAACACAGCGACAAATTATATATTACAAGGTAGTGCGTAAGAACCTATCAATTTTGATTGATAACATTCTAAAGATTGATTAAGTTTTTGTCTGTGTTTCACGTTAAAGATCAATCATAGTTTAATCAAATGTTCACTTACTCAGAGAACTTAGTTTTTATAAAGGAAATCGTTTTTTATTATTTTTGCATATATTAAAATATTGTATTGATACAATTTAATTGTATCAAGAAGATTTCCTATCTGGTTTACAATGACAATTTGTTTTAATTAAGACCGATTGTTAGTATATTAAAATTATTTAAACTAGTTTTAAGTATTTATTTTTTGTTTAGTAAAATCGGAAAAGGAAATTATTTAATGGGAAGGATCACCGGTCACCACCACCCATGGTCAATCGCGTCACAATCCGCGGTTTGGTTGTGTAGCTGGCTATACGCCGCTCAGCTGGAATAACTTCCATCATTCTCACTCATGCAACGAAATACACTATTAGTCTGTGTTATCACAAGTTGGCACAATTAATACTTCAGTATGACTCTCCCTCGGGTAGGACAGTATTAAGACATTTACCCGTTCATTGTCAACCCCTTCCAAAGGCCGAATAACAAATTATAACTATCTATTATTATTCAGACGCGTGAAGTTACCAGCTCGAACAAGAGGTTCTTAAAAGTTTTTTTAATGAAACCTATGTCAAACGAGCAGGAGACTCGCCTAGAATAAGCGGTCCTCAGTCCATGAACACCGCCTGCCCTAACAAGGCCGTTTAACGGCCCTTTTGGGATAGGAACGTGCTTTTTTGAAGGTCCCCATTCGTATTGCTAATCTCTGCAGGCAGCTGATTCCGCAAAGTGGTGGTGCGTTGTGGAACGACAACCATCGAGGTGATACAGACGAAATTTTAAGAAAAGTTAACTTTTTTAAAGTCTCCATCATACGACATTTTCACTAACTTTATACTTTTTGAGAGCCTCGCTTAAGAGTTTTAAAAGTGTACCATGAAGCGAGAGACATCGTGTTCGAATCCCGGTCCGGAAATTATAATTTAATTTATAATTTATTCGGTCTCTGGAAGGGCATGACAGTAGCCGGCCGAGTGTCTTAATACTGTCGAAACCGTGGGAAAGCCTTGCTGAAGCATATGCTGACGTACGAATTGGGCCGGCTCGTTCAAAATTATACCACGGGTTCACAGAATACTCAGCGTGAAACGGTACTACTACTGTATTTCGCAGAGTGAGGGAGGATATCAGGGGCCCTTAAGAGTGCTGCTTAAGCCGTGTAAAAAGCCGGTAACACAACAAATGCGCGGACTTTGGCGTGGTTGGTGATGGGCTGCAGTAATATCTTAACCGGAGGATTACCGGTGTTAGACCATATAGGAGACCCACATGCTCCGTTGTCCCCTATAGAATAAGAAAAAAAACGACAACAACCTGGCACATTCGACACGACCAATCGTACGCTTTAAGGGGCCTGCGCGTGCGCAAGTCAATTAGCCGTGTGGTATAAATCAACGGTGTCAATGTGGGTGTGATATCGTATGTTTGTTTTCGATGTTGTTTTTATTCAACTCATTTGTTCCGCGGGATAATGTTTATGCAAATTAAAACTGTCTATTTGGGTAGAATTGTTTAATTTGCCTTTTGTTACATATAATGTACTTATTTAATACAAACAACTTAACAATACTAAATAATAATTACTTAGAAAAAAATTAGGAAAAATATGTGGACCTTTTTACGCACGGGGGAACCTTGCTGAAGCATTTGCTGATGCACAAATTGAGCCAGCTCGTCCGATGCAATACAACAGGCTCATAGAATACTCAGCGTGAAATGGTAGTATTTGAATCGATGCTTCAAACTATGTTTCGCTGAGTGAATGAGGATATCGGAGGCCCTTTAAAAATGCTCCTTAAGCTGCGTAAAAAGCCAGCAATACAATCAATGCGCGGATTGTGGCGCGATTGTCCATGAACGGTGGTATTCTCTTACCACATAGGAGACCCAGCTGCTCGTCCGTCCGCTATATCAGCATATCATAAAAGCACAACCAAAGCACGGATGTTGGTGTGATTGTCAGGTATTTTAAAAATCCTTTCTAGACTATATCAGACTGATAGACAATACAATCATGTTAAACTACTAATACCTTTTTTAAACCTGTAATCTGCCTAGATTGGTCATTGACCGTTTGCCTGCCTAGAATAGTTTGTCTAGTCACGAGATATACTTAAGCTAAATGTCATTTTTTGCTATTTAAATTAATATTATAAAAGCTTATTTTACAACCGTAAAACCAGTAATTTAGAGTTTCTAAAAGCCATAAATTATGTTTTGAAGCAGTTTTGTATGAATAAGCCATGGTCTTTGTATAATTTGTTTGATGGTCCCGGATTCGATTATTGGGGAAATATTTTTTATTGTTTAGCGGTCAACAAGGCAGATGACTTTTATGGTCAGAGATTACGCCATTTAGTTGTGTCGCCGTGGCTTTATACGCAATTTGAGCGGTATAATTTCACGGTCCGCCGATATTTCCACTCACAAAGCGGAACAATACTACAAGTATACTTTCGCACTGGTATTATATGTGCCCGTGGCATTTCGGATGAATTGGGCTAAATAGTGCGTCAGCATATGGTTCAATACATCTCTCCTACGGATAAGAATTTTATGAATTCAATTTTACGGCATTTACCTGTAGAAGTATTTATAAAGCGATACGACTTATGAATTTTCAAAAAAGAGCGATTAATAATAATACATAAAAAGCCGGCAACAGACTCGTGACTCGTATGGAGCTGAAGGGTAAAACATCACCTCGTTAAATTACGATCTGTATATTTTATATTTCATGAGTTAATATATAATTTTCACCAATTTGGTTAATTGTTTACCAGTGGGAGGCATGTGAGGTAAGACATTTTTATAATACCTTTGTCATTGCTTTATTTGTATAAACTTTATTCTTACATGAGAATTTTGAATGTAACGTATATATGTTTGCTTGATATCATAACGTAAATTTTAATCTATACTAAAACAAGTATTTTTAAGCAAAGGAATTTGTTTGTTTGAACGTGCTTATCGCAAGAACCGCTGGTACAATTTGAAAAATTATTTCAGTGTTGAATGAAACGCCAATAATGTAAAAAATAACCCGAAAGAATCCTTATATCGCGTGCGCTGCGAAAGATATTTATTACGGAATAAAACAGTATGCTAAAAGTTTGTTTAACATGTAATTTTTAATACTTATATTATAAAATACCAATATGACTTTTTTTTGGTAATGACAAGCTGTCGGCATAAATCCTCCACAGCTTCTTGCGGACTTTTGAGCCGAGAAATGGGTTGAGCCGCGACTAGCACTAGGGCGTCACCTCCGAGACACGAACCTCAGCTTGGGTCGTCGCGGGAACGTTGGCCGCATGATTGGCGGGTTGGAAGCTCACCGGAGTGGCTTGTATATATATCGGTCCTCGCCTCCGTTTCCGACAGGAGTGGTTTTTTACGCGGTGCCTACACAGAACCCTACCATCTGTTTTCTGCCAATACGGATGGGCGGAGAACCGCTTGCTCTAGGTGAGCATCCTGCTCGTTTTACACCGTTTATATTAAAAAAAAAACAACCTAGTAAGAAGGATTTTATTCGTGTTTATTAAAATTAACACTTAAAATGATCATTTCTGATGTTTAAAAATATGTATAGAACCATGGTTAGCTACTATTATGCTTAGAACCATAGTTAGCTATTAGAAATAAAATAATATTTGAGATTATAACATGCTTAGATTTTATTGGCAGACTAGCTATAAGTTACGTCGTGCTAAAATTGGTCATAAGCCATAACCTTAAAAAAAAAATTCTATGTTGTTTCTGTCGGAGAAGTAAAAGAAACTGACTCACCTAAAGGCATTACGTGTCCGAAGTCATTCCCGTCTCCAATTCCTGTGCAGTTCCATCTAAAGCCTCCTAGCTGATGGCGACACTCTGCATATGCCATTCTGAAACGAATTTATTTTAATAAGTTTTAGTACCTGCAGGTGTATTTCCAAAACATACGAATTACCGTAAAAAAAACGGACATGCACACTACACAGGGACATGTACACTATAAGGCCTAGAAAGGCTGGGGGCGTCCATAAGTGAGCCTTTACATGGTTTTGCTCTGTTTAATACAAATTTTCATATAAATATTCAAATATATCCCACCTAACAATTTTAAAAGGAGGCTGTTCATTCTTTTTTATGTTTAAACACGGTTTAAGCCGGCAACACAATCAATGCGATGTGAGGCGATTGTCCATGGCCGGTGGTGTTCTCTTACTATATAGAAGACCCCTCTTCTCTATTGTCCGCTATACCATAAAAAAGTTTTTAAAAAATAACATGTTATCATCTGTCTTTGTTTCTCACCTTAAACCGTCCCCCACAGCAGCAATTGCGGCTGGAGAAGAACGGCACATGGCTCGTTGTTTGTCAGTTAGGCCCGCGACTCTTGCGCATACCAAATGGGCTCCAAGCGATACACCGCCAGGAAGTGCTGGCCTGAAAAAAGCATAGATTTCAAGAGTTGAAACGGATAATATAATATAATTAAAATTTTAATTAATTCATATATGGATATAGGTTCTAAACTACTAGAACATATGGAATGTTGTTCAAACAAAATCATCTTCCATAATTTGTGATGCGGTAATAGCCGAGCGGTGGCCACGTTTTCATTTACCACTATTAATGGTCTGTAATTATTATAAACTTGTTTTATTTCCTATATAAAACTTTAAAACAGCTAGTATATATTAGATTTATACTGTAAGGTTATAAAAATCCATGTTTTCCAATCAATTAAAGTAAATATAGTAATTTGAATATATTAGAGCAAAATCGCATATGAGAAGTTTAGCTGTATCTTTCATTAATATATCTTCGTTAATACGTCCAATTAGCGTTTAGCCGTGACACGGACAATTCACACAACGCCTACTGGAGGTAACAACAAATTGAGGATGCACTTAGGTTGTATATAATAATTGTCTAAACCTCTATAGTAATAGTCTATAGACTTGAGTATCTATGATTGTTTAAACGTCAGTTTTATATGAAGTTTATTGTCCGACACTACATGGGCAGACACTAGCACTTTTTCTTGTGAAAGGTCGTGATAAAGACGCAACTGTGACCTAAAACTCTATATTACTTATAAAAAAAAAATGTTTATGTCTATTAAAGTAGAAAAGTATCTCTTATAAGATTAAAAAAATTAAGATAAAAATGAAATAATTTATGTTTATTATGATCTGTGGAATAAAATACAACCCAATATAAAACCTCCTTGTATGTTGAAGATATTATGGAATCAATGTAAATTTCGTAAAACCGGAAGTTAAAATTGTAATTTTCATCAAACAACGGAACTGCCCTCAGCATTGTCTCGGTAATGGGATTTGTGCGCATGCACCGCGAAATATAATATATTCATCAAATAGTCTGAAAGCTCACTCTTTTTGAGTAACGTTTTTTTCTGGTTCGTCCGAAGTGATACCATGGGCTCGCAGAATACTAAGTTTGAAACGGTGCTTCTACTGTGTTTCGTTGAGTGAGTAAGGATATCGGCGTAAAAAGCAACACAATCAAGGCACGGTCTGTTGCGCGGTGGTTGATGGGTGGCGGTGTTCTCTTACCAAATAGGAGACCCACCTGCTCCGTTCTCCGCTATACTATAAAAGAAATAGTGTCGCGTGGCACAAAATGCTTTGTTAGCTCTTGGACTAAACCATGGTCATTGTGGCACCTATTTAGTTCAAGTCACAACTAATGAATGTCACATTTGTGAATGAGAGCAAATGTATTCAAATGTACTACCGTTTGTTTCATTGTCTGTGGAATATTTGAATTTCGAATCACATCAAATCATGCTGCGCACGCGGTCTCTAATTGACCGTATCTTATTTGGCATATCAAAGATCTACGTGTCGCTAATATTTTATTACTGCCTATTTCTGTTTTTATATTTATTATTTGAATAAATATAAATAACAATTTTAATTGTCTAAATTCATATAAAACTGCATCGTTCTGGTTTGTTCATTTTAGAGTCTAGATTGAAGATTTTTGGTGCCGTGTAGAATGTTTTAAAAATATTTTTATAAAAATTCATAATTTTCGTTTTTATTGTGTTTTTTTTGTGTAATAATTGGTAGACTTATAAATGTAAACTATATGCATTGTGCATAATCTAAGGAAAAGTGATAGAAATCAGAAAAATGGAATGGTGTATCACTAAAATTTTCTATATAATTTCCATAATGCTATTTCTAAAGATACAAAGCTCTAAAAGCTACAACTCAGGGCACTTTAAATATTTAGAAATGTCTTTATATTGTAGATAGAGTTCATATTAAAAAGCTTAAACCAAATAAGTTATTAACTAGTTTATTAAAGATTTGCAATATATATGATTAATGGTTGAAAACATAATTACTCATGTTCAAGTAGGTTAATGATTTATAAATGCCAATATTAACTTTCTATTTAGCTAAACGAATTTTTGCATTTAAAACTTAAACCGAATTTCAATCCTAGTGAAAAAAATTAACTTTAATCTTTGAGAGGCTCATTGCTAAATGGCTTTATCTAACGCGAAGCGAGAGAACCGACAGTTTTAAGACACTCGCCCGGCTACTGTCACGCCCTTCCAGAGACAAAATAAATTATAAATTAAATAGTAATTGTCAGTTCCGGGATTCAAACCCGATACCTCTCGCTTCGTGGTAGGCTTATAAAAGCACTGAGCTACAAGGCTCGCATAACTTATAAGGCACTAATGTTATAGTTACTGATACGGTATATAA
>DWCF01005722.1:0-13648 GCA_018230265.1 Delias oraia
TTGGCAGTGATTTTTGGAATTTCTCATTAAATCTTTAGACATATTTTATAAATCTGGTTGGTCTTTACTATGGCTATTATACTACTAAGTCAACCTCAAAATGTTCCTATTTTGATAGGTTCTTCTAAGATCTGAAGTAAACTTTAATGAATATCAATAGTCTAATAGGTAATTTCAAGATATGCAAGACTCTTGCTGCAAGACCAAGATTGGGAGCGCAATACTAAGACCAAGACCAATACCAGATGTATTGGCGCTGGACCAAGACTGGTTAAGTCTTGCATTTGGGCAACACAATTAATTATATATAATAATTATATTATTTAAAATTTCTTTAGTAAAAAAGGATACAGTTACCACAGATGAAGATGATTATAAAGTAAATGGATGCCAACATGCCAGGTGTGCCAACACCTCCATATGCATTTATGCCGTGGTACATCACAACATTCCAATCTTCGCCGGTTAATATCTGGCCATTGACAAGAGAGAGTAATACATATCAATGTCATATTTTAATTACAAATATTTTGTTTTATAAGAAATAGGCACTATTTCAAAACTCAGTTTATGGTTTTGGTGTTTTCAAAAACAGTATTTCGTTGAAGGCACAATTAAAGGCAAGTGTTACAATTCAATGGATTGTGATGTGGTCAAAATTTCAATCATGTTTTTTATGAAGAAATGAAAAAGGTCTTAAGTACTATATACAAAGCGTGTAAAACCTTTAAAAAATCAGTTTCACTGAGTAGTTGTAATTTTTTTATAGTATAGCAGGTGGGTCTCCTATATGGTAAAAGAACACCGCCGAACAGTCCACTCACTCGTTGTGTTGCTGGCTTTTAACGCCATTTAAGCGGAATTTTTAAGAGCCTCCGATATCCTCAGTCACTCAGCAAAACATAGTAGAGACACCGTTTCAAGTACAATTACTACTTCACGCTGAGTATTCTGTGAGCCCGTATCACTTCGGACGAGCCGGCTTAATTAATGCGTCCGCATATGCTTCAGCATGGCTCTCCCACGGGTGAAATTTTATTTTCAAAAAACTTAACTATTCTTTGTTTTCGGGTCATTTTTTTTCTACTAAATTATTATAATCTTAAATGTCGTTTAAAATACTAAAAACATATCGCTTATTAATATTTTGATTAAAAACATACCTGAAACATTGTCAGCACAGCCTGCCAGAAAGAGTCGAAATTGTGCCTTTCCTTCTGTTCTTCGGGGTCGTAGTCAAATCTCCCTCCAAACACTTGCATACCGAGCAATGCAAAAATCATTATGAAAAGGAAGAGAAGTAGAAGCAGGGAGAAGATAGATTGGATTGAGTTAAGAAGAGATGCTACGAGGTTGGAAAGAGATCGCCAGTACCTAGGAAGAAAAATATATAGATTGTTTAACAGGTTTGTGAATAATCTCCTATGGAGGTTTTTATAACATAATATTAATAATCATCAAATTAGTTTTAAAAATAAAGAGTTTAATGCTGTGGACTTTATCCCTAGACGAGCCTACTTCTTGAATAAAATAAATATATGAGAGCCTCGTAGCTTAACGGTTTTAAAAGTGTACCATGAAGCTTGAGGTATCGGCTTCGAATCCGGGTCCGGACAGTTATAATTTAATTTATAATTTATTCGGTCCCTGGAAGGGCCTGATAGTGGCCGGGCGAGTGTCTTCATACTGTCACACCCGTGGGAGAGCCATTCTTAAGCATACGGTTACTCACTAATTGGACCGGCTCGTCCGAAGTAATACCACGGGCTCATAGAATACTCGCCGTGAAACAGTTCTTGTACTGTGTTTCGGAGAATGAGTGAGGATATCGGATAAAAAGTGCCATTTAAGCTGCGTAAACAAGCAGGCAACACAACCAATGCGTGGACTGTGGCGCGGTTGGCCACAGTCCACGCATTGGTTGGTTGGTTGTGGCGGTATTCTCTTACCATATATGAGACCCACCTGCTCTGTTGTTCGCTATATCATAAAAAAAGTAGCTAAATTGCCTTTTACGATATAACGGATAAAGGAGACTTGGTATATCTAATGGTAAGAGATCACCATCGCTCATGCTGAATTACGCTGTTATACGTTATACCTTAATGAATTTTTCAGTAAAATGAACCTTTAACTTACTTGGTGACTTTGAACACTCTTAGTAGTCTGACACAACGAAGCACGGATATACCCAACTGAGGGATCGTCCCGGATATAGTGAGACCCAGCTCCAAGATGGAGCAGACCATGACGAAGCAGTCGAAGCGATTGAAGAGAGAAACGAAATAGCCCTGCAATTGATTCTTATTATATAATGTGCAAGAAGAGTAATGTTGACGGAAATGCTTAAATACTAATTGGTCCGTCTGATAGCCTTGGCTGTTCGAAGTGATACCACGGGCTCACAGAATACTCAGCATGAAATGGTAGTTGTACTTGAAACGGTGCTTCTACTGTGTTTCACAGAGTGAGTGAGGATGTCGGAGGTAATTAAAAATGCCGCTTAAATTATGTAAAAAGCCGGCAACACAACCAAAGCGCTCGGTTGTCCACGGGCGGTGGTGTTTTCTTATCATATATATTAAAGGATACCCGCAGCTCTGTTACCCGCTATACCATAAAAATATTTTATTAAATGATGTAAATAATAATTAAATTATAACATACCTGAAATCCTAATGCATACATCTTGACAAGCATCTCCATAGTAAATAATACAACGAATAAATAGTTGGCATAGTTTTGGAAGTCGTCCAACCATGGATCTTGGCTGAAAATTAATTTACATCAATTTTTAGTACATTTTAATATATTTTTACACTTGAAAACATCATAAACTAGCTGAATCAGGAAAACGTGCCATATAAATTATAATGCTCAATCTGGATCCAGATCGCTCAAGATCGCAATAGATGGTCGTCTTTGGTGGACGCCTATCTCCAGCAGTGGTTTTTTATCGGCTGTTGATGATGAATGCTCAAGCTGCGTAAAAAACATGGTACCAGCGCGCAGATTGCAGCGCGGTTAATCTTGTACTTCTTAAATTGTGTAAATATTTTTCAATTCTTAACCATAATTTTTGTTTTAAACTTGGTTTAGATATGATTTCATGAAAATCGAGTACATAGTTTCGGTCATGAGAATTTTATATAAATTAAAATAGTTTATACTACGATTCACTAATTTTGACTAAGTCTTATATAACACATACGAAATGTTTCAAAATCATATGAGGTTCACGCAGTTTGAAACAAAACCCTTTTATAAACTAAAACTGGAAGTTTATATTAAATGACATGATTTTTGTGTAATGGTAGTGATTTTTGTGTATGTGTGATTGTCATACTTATTACCAGCGTTAATGGGTATCCTTTTTAAATTAATCTCGTATCTTTATCATTTTTTTTTAATTTATATAGGAATTATCTTACTTGTAATGTTCCGTTGCTAGAACCAATGTATTCAGAAACACTAGCACAATAATCGCCCAATAAAACGTTTGAGATTTTACGGCTTTCCGACATGCCCTGCGCATGCGCCGATTTACCTAAAATTATAAAAAAAAATCTTATCTCAATTGCTATTATATTTTTATTTTTATAATTGGTCTAGAAATATATATAAGGAAATAAAAGACACACAACGCACTCGCGACACAAATCAATTTATTACATTAGAATGCCTTATTCCAATATTTTCACAAACTTCTCCGCCACGGAAACTCATTTAAAGCGCGAAAAAGAATCAAAATTAAATGTGACTTCATAAAAAAATAATCCAAACGATATAAAATATTCAAAAACTATTTTTAATTAACATTTTAAAGCAAATTAACTTATTGCATTTCTGACTTTTCAACACAATTACCGGCGCCAATAAAGCAAATTTGTAGAATTCAAATGTAAATCATAGCTAAAAATAATTCAATATAATAGTGCAAAACAGATATGTGTATTAATTTAATTATCTTTCTCTTGAATTAACAGTGCACATTAACTTTGAACAAAACTAGACTAACGCTACAGAACTAAATTGTATTAAATTTAAATTTAAACGCTTTATAAAAAAATATCCAGAGAGGAACCTAATATTACCAAAAACTGTATTCTAACAAAAGCCATGGAGTTCTTTAGAATACCTTAAATACATAATAAATTGTTCCAAACAGTTTGAAGAATATGTATTTCCTTTCCACCTTTTTGTCTTTTGAATTTAGTGGCTATTACGGAAACAGATTATCGAACAAAATAACGCATATTTGAATGAAATCCCATTACTGTAACACGTTTTATAAAGCGTTGAATAAAGATCAAAAAGGCATAAATATTTGACAAACTATTATAAGAATATTTCGTCAATTCTCTTACTTTATCAAATCTCTTGCAGTATATCTTGCACGTTGTACTTTTCAGCGTCTCCCCATTTCCATTTATATTGGTTTGCGAGTCTTCGTTGTTTTTTCTCTCGTTTTTATTGCCTACAAGTAACAAGTTTAAAGGTACTTATGAGGAAGACAGTTTTAACTAATAGAAAATCTCTTAAAAATAACCCTAAGCATTAAATACGTGCTTTTGAACAGAATCTGCTAAAATAACACACGATTTGTAGTACCTGAAATCGTCATTATAATTGCCATATAAATTCATGAAATTAAATGTATGTTAGTAAAAATGAAAAGAAAAACATTTTGATTTTGAAGGGACAACAAATGGATCATCCATTACCAAGCTTGCCTGGAATGCACATAAAATTTCATAAAAATCGCTCGAGTCGTTTCACAGGAATTTTATATAAGATATTCTCTTGTGATGCCAACCACTATAACATTTTGTTTATTTTTGCAGTTGACAAGTTTTATTAATATTTGTTCTTGTATTTTAATTTAACGCATTCGGCAGAATATTTTGAGAGCGTCGTAGCTAAATGGTTGGCCGGGTGAATGTATAAGCTGATCCGCTAATTGGGGCGGCTCGTCCGAAGTTATACCATGAGCTCACCATGAAATGGTAGTTGTACTTGAAACGGTGCTTCTACTGTATTTCGCTGAGTGAATGAGGATATCGGAGATCAGGATAGCAGGTTCAAAAAAGTTCCACTAGTTCTTAGATTACCTTGTTTTTCTTCACCCTGTTCCTTCTGCCCTTGATCGTTTTCAAGGTCCAGCTCCTCAGCAACTGTTATCCAATTGAGATAACCCTTCAGATCCTCTTCAAATTGCTGGCGTTCTCTTGATTTCTGAAAGTCACCTCGGTTCTTCGCTTTTTCTCTTTCCTTTGAGAACTCTCTGTAATATATTTCAATCAATTTATATACAAGAATAGATCATAATCATATTAAACCAATAGGACTTCAAAAAAGTATCTTTTTGTAATAACATATTGTTTTTTATTGTTAAATATATAGGTAATCATTTCAGCCGTAGGACGTCCAGTCCTGGACATAAATAGACCTCGCCTTCGGACCTCCATGCATATTTTATAGTCCACTTATTTATACCACTCTAATAGTCATTCATTCATCATTTCAGCCGTAGGACGTCCACTGCTGGACATAGGCCTCCACTTTGGACCTCTATGCATACCTATCCGAGGCGACCTGCATCAAGCTTCTTTTTTATAAGGTCGCCTGTCCACCTTGTGTGTGATTGAATAGTAATGTGAAATTACTCTTAATTTATAAAAATAGGTATTTTTTTATCGATCCGTATAAAAAACTACTCACCCCGACAACACACCGAGAATTAGGTTCATGACGAAGAAATTGCCGAAAATAACCAAAGTAACGAAATAGATCCACACCCAAGTGTTGCCTTTCACGTCCGCTATCTGAAACCATTTGTAACCGCTGCCAATACAGAGAATTCAACATATTTAATTTTGTACAAGCTCTTATTGGGTCAGAGTACCAGGGGCTTATAGAATACCAGCAAATACAGTACTTGTAATTTCGCTGAGTGAGTCAGGTTACTGGTTAAGTTACGCCGTTTAAGTGGCGTAAAAAGTCGTCAACACAACTAAAACGTGCTCTTCATGGTTGTTCATGGTGGCAGTGATAATTTAACACTAAGGAGGCCACCTAGCCCTGTTGTCTTCTATTTAATAGCTAAGAAATAAGTTTGTAATGCCAGTGTTTTTTTGAGTTAGTAAGGATATCGGAGAACCTTGAAAATATACCGCTTGTGGCGTAAAATGTGGATAACACTACAAAACCGTGGCGCGCTTGTCCATGGGCGGTGGTTATCTCTTACCATAGAGGACCCGCATATTTGGTTGCCCGCAATACTTTAAATAATTATTTTTTTCCGTTTACAGATAAAACTTACACCAAAAGGCCGGCAACGCACCCGCGGTCCAGAAGGGCTTGCGGTGTCCATGGGCGGAGGACCGCTTATCCAAGGTGAGCCTCAAAAAAAGATGCATCTCTTTATACAAACACAAAAATACTGTTTTAATTTTTTTTCTCTTACCGCATACATGATATCCGTCCAACCTTCCAATGTGATGCACTGGAATACCGTTAGCATAGCGTATCCGATATTATCAAAATTGGTGATCCCAAAATTGATGCCCACCCAGTAGTCCTTACATATCTGACCATCATCACAGTGGTTACCCACGTCTGCTTCACGGGAACACGGGAATGGGTCGTCTATCATTTTCTCTAAAAAAATATTTATTTATTATAAAACCGACAGTGAAAAATTGTCTCTTCTATGGTATAAGACGACTGTCGCTCATAGATAACCGCACCACAATCCGCACTTTAGATGTGCTGCCGGGTTATTTGTCTAAAATAAAGAGCTGGTATCCTCACGCACTGAGCGAAACAGAACAAGTTTCACGCTGGTATTTAATGAATCCGTGGTATCACTCCGGACCAGCTGGTCTCAATTAGTGCAACAGCATGCCGCATTAACGCGTAAGACAGATTTATGATACTCGCCCGATGTCATACCTTTTGAATTCACAATTTAAAACAATGGCTGAATACATGAGTCCTGGGCTTCAATTAGGATTTAATTATTTTTTAAATTTAAATTTATTTGTTTCAATTAGGCGGAGGACCGCTTGTCCTAGGTGAGCCTCCTACTCGTTTACCACCGTTCATAAAAAAATCTGAGGACATTAAAAGAACATTTTTTTTTTAATTTTGAGAACCTCATAGCTCAGAACGTTTTATAAGTCTAAAGTCTAAGACGAGAGGTATCGGGTTCGAATCCCGGTCGGAACAATTATAATTTAATTTATACGCGTAATTTATTCGGTCTTGGGAAGAGCTTGACAGTGGCCGGGCGAGTGTCTTAATACTGTCGCAACCGTGGGAGAGCTATGCTGAAACATATGCTGACGCATTAATGAGCAGGCTCTTCCGAAGTGGTACCACGAACTCACAGAATGCTCAGCGTGAAATAGTAGTTGTACTTGAAATAGTACTTCTACTGTGTTTTGCTGAGTGAATGAGGATACCGTAGGCTCTTAAAATGCTGCTTAAAGTGGCGTAAAAAGCCGGCAACAAAACCCAATGCGCGGACTATGGCACAGTTGTTAATGAGTGGCGGTGTTCTCTTACCATATAGGAGACCCACCTGCTCCGAGTTCCGCTAGAACATAAAAAAGACACCTCTTTCTTTGAATTAATCTCTTAGTACCTGCTAAATTAAACCTACTCACTAGTTTCATTATCAAAGCAGGTGTCGTGTAGTACTCCTGAGAACAGTTCCAAGCCTATGATAGCATAAATGATGATCACAAATAGTACCAGAAACGCGATGTGGAACAATGGTACCATAGCTTTTAATATTGAATTCAATACAATTTGTAGACCTGAAAATAATAAGGGTATATTTTTTAAGAGATTTTTTTTTGAAGTATTGTGGTGCGTTTGTCCATGAGCGGTAGTGATTTAACGAAAGAGAACCACCTGGTCAATTGCCCACTATATAAAAAAACTACAAAGGAACAATTTATTCATTATATTTTTATATATAGTATTCTTATACTATTTAACCATCCCCCGATGGTGGTATATTTTTGAAAATGCGACATATTCTTCATTGGTCTAAAACTAAGTGTTCACTGCATTTTGAATCGTTTTTTTAATAGAATTGGTGGCAAAAGGGCAGGAGGCTCACGTAGGGTAAGCGGTCTTCCGCCCATGGACACCCCTGTCCCTTGCAGAGCCGCGGAAAGGGGCTGAGTTGGTTGGCTGGCTGAGTTTACCAGGTTAAAACTCTTTGTTTTTATGAGTATTATAAAAAATAAAACATAGAAATCTTTTCTATATCTCTTAACGAATAACTCTAGTATTTGTTACTTCTAGTACTTAGCGATATTATCCTAAACAGTCACTTTTTAAGTTTAATTTTAAATTAATGTTAGTATGACTTTACTTCCAATATAACTCATTAGTTTGTCTTTTTATATTAAAATTCACAAATAAATTTATTTTTAAAATAAAAAGTTCCGTTTCTTTCCCAGTTAGAATATATGTTAGGTAATTAAGTAATAATAATATCCTATACTTTTTCGTCAGTGGTGAAATACATCTTTTTATTCAGCCTACAATTGTAATACTCACTTGGCACGCCAGAGACCAGACGCAACGGTCGAAGAACTCTGAAAGCCCTCAAGGCCTTCACGTCGAACAAATCCTTTGATATCACTTGTAAGAGCTGACTTACTATACTGAAATCATTACAAAATTAAATATAACTCTAGTTTTTTATGGCATAGTTTCACATACAACTACAATTTCACGCTGAGCATTATATAAGCCCGTGGTATCACTTCGGAAGAGCCGGTCCAATTTGTGCGTCCGCATATGCTTTAGCATGGTAGTACAATATTAAAACACTCACCCGGCCACTGTCAAGCCCTTCTAGAGACCGAACATATTATAAATTAAATTGTAATTTCTAATTATCTGGAACGAGATTAGAACCCAATACCACTCGCTTCATGATAGACTTATTAAACTATTTATCCTCGAGAATATCCAAAAAAAATATTTTAAACGTCATGGGATTGTAAAGTAAAATATAATTAAAATATGATTGATTCAATTTTAATAATACTCCTATAAAGACGATTAAACTACCCGTATTCATAAATGAAAAGCAATTTCAGTTTATTTTCGGTGATGCTAAAATGTATGGTTGAACATCCATTCGTTTTAACTATTTTTCATGTGTCAAAGGTGAAAAAAATGTTTTTGACATTTCAAATTCAATACAAAAAAAATGAGAGATTCGTAGTTAAGCCTCCCACAAAAGAGAGGTGTTGGGTTGCATCCCCAGTCAGGATTAAAATTTATAATTTATTCGGATTTTGAAGAGTAACATACTCACCTGGCCAGGTGAGTATGTTAACACTGTCTACATCCATGGGAGAGCCGTGTTGACGCACTAATTGGTTCGGCTCGTACGAAGTATTACCACGGACTCACAGAATACTCAGCGTGAAGCGAGTGAACGAGGTTATCGAAGGTCTTTGAGATCATCCCGCTCTAGCGCGGTAAGAAAGCCAGCAATACAATCAAAAACGAAGAATATGGCGCCGTTGTTTATGTGCGGCGGTGGTCTCTTACCTAAGAGGAGACCCGCTTGATTTGTTATTCTATATATTTATAGCATAAGTAAAAATGCTAATTAAATATAATATTTTTAAATTTAGTACAAAACAAATAAAAAATAAATATTCAAAATGTGATGTTTTAAAGGCATTTCTGATTATTGATTATTTATCTACATTAAAAACTTGGCGAAACAAAATAATTTGACAATAAATTTGTCATTGATACGGTGTCTTTTAACTATTTCCCTCCGAACCAAACTCAAAGCCCTCGCTAAAAATATCTCTCTAACATACCCAATGGTAACGATGGTAAAGTCCAGACTGTTCCATGTGTTCCTAAGATAGGCTCCGGGGTGCATCAGGAAACCATACGCTATGATCTTCATCACACATTCCCCGGTAAATATTGCCATAAAAATCCATTCCACCTTTTCCTGAAATCAAATTACCCTTATTTACTAATAGATCCAGCATATGTCTTCCTATCCGGTACGCTTCCTACCAGGTCCAAGAACCCTCAGCAAACTAAAAACATTAACCTCCATTTTTGTATTCGGGTAAAAAGGAAGTCATGTTAGTACATTATTTAGAATTCAAGAACTGTACTGATTTTGCTGAAATTTGGTAAGGAGGTAGTTTAGAACCAGGAGAAGAACTCCTTAATATCTGAATACAAAAATGGAAGTTAATGATTTTACTGTACCTGTTTTTTGGGTTTAGTGGAGCCATGGATTGCTGAAGGTTCATAATTGAACCCTCTAGGTTGCAACCGGGCAGAACGATGTATGGCAGGACTACTAGTGTCTAACATATATAATAGGTACTAGTACAAATAAAATTCTCAGGCGAATAATAAAAGTTCATAATTTGGCGAGCTGCCATTCTACTGGTAGTGATTAAAAGTTACTAAAGTAACCGAAGTAGTACAACTCACCCACATGTATATTTTTTGTTGCTAAATATTAGCTAAGTTTAAAAATAGTGTGAGAATACTTAAATGTTTTCAATGGAGGCAAATTTCACATATTTGGCATAATTTTATCAATACAATCTTAGTCACGAAGTGTTTAACGAACCAGACTCTTAAGCGATAAACTTTTTAAAAGCCGGCAACACACGGTCACACACATTGAGATGAAACGTTCAAGGGAATAGTTGATTTTGGTGATGAATAACTTCCTCTCTAGAGAAGTACTCTAATTAGAGAGAGTTGATAGGAGTGATCGTGCAGTTGTCACCGCCTTGAGGTTTTAATAATCGTGGATAGATGCTAGCCTACGGTTCTTCTCATTAAATTCTTCATACTCAATATTATTTAATATATATGTTTAAGCAATAACTTCTTCAAGTTTTCTATTTTTTTAGTTGATTTCAATCTAATGTTTTGTATTTATGGTAAAAAAAAATCTTTTATTGTGTTTTTGTGTGTTGTGGGCGCTAAAAATGACCTTAAGCCACCTGTTGAGAGACACACAGACGATCGCTACCCCTTTTTACAATTACGTACCTTTATAGTTTTTTATATTATAATTTTTAAATGTTATTTTGTTTATGTTGTAAGGGTAAGTTTTAAATAAAAATTAGATGCATTCTCAGAGTGCCGACATACACAAATCCTTCCCCAATGACGGAATGAATAATTCTATTTCCTTAAGAAAACAAACTGTAAGGCGGTGGCACATGTAGATGAGCCTCCTACGTTATTAAAAAAAAATACTTACTAATATTTGATTAGTATTGTTTGTGTCTCCCACTGGATATGGCGTGAAAACGGCCAATGCTATGCAGTTTGCAAAAATCGTAGTCAGAATCATGTATTCAAATGGTCTGTACTATATTAAGGAAATTGCATCATATTGTAAACAGGTTGGGAAATATCAAAGAAAATAATACATCGTGAGACTGTAAATTATTCATTTCTGCTATTCAGAGGTTACTTTATGATTCTTTAGCAATAAAAACCATAAAATTTGACTCGGCCATTAATATGAAAAGTACTACGGGTGGCGTCTACGTAGAAGCGATGTGAAATTGCGAACAAAAATAGACCAACATGTTAATTATATTATTCTGAATATAAATGTATATTGGAAGTTTCTTACATTGTAGCTGATTTCACCCGTGGGAGAGCCACGCTAAAGCATTTGCTTATAACTAGTGCATATGCTGTCAGACTATATGACTATATGCTGACGCACTAATTAAGCCAGCTCGTCCCAAATAATACAACTGACTCACGTAATGCTCAGCGTACTGTGTTTGGTTGAGTGAGTGAGGAGGAGGGCTCTTGAAATTATACCGCTTAAGCGGGATAAAAAGCCTGCAACACAACCAAAGCGCACACTTGGTGGCGCTGTTGTCCATGCGGTAGTTTTCTCTTTCCATATAGGATATCCACCTGCACCATTGTTCGTTATACCATAAAAAAAGTAGCTAGAATGCTTAAGCTGACAAACACCGCATTGAATTTTTTACGATATAGGGAATAAAATGGACGTGGTATGATAATGGTAAGAGATCTTCGCCTCCCATGATCAATCGCGCTGTCAGCGCTTTTTAGTTGCGTTATTGGTGTTTAACACAACTGAATATCGAGCGAAATTTGGTTGAGTCTCAGTCAGAGAGGATATTCTGTCCCTTAAATTAGTGCGGTTGCGTTTGCTTCCGCGTGACACTTCCACAGAGTAGACAGTGTTCAAACACTTTTCCAGCCACTATCGAGGCTATACAAATACCGAATACAATTTCTAGATGGAATTTTAAATTTTATTAAACCTGGGAATTGAATCCATTACATGTCAAAGTACCAAAACCGGCTCTCCTTTAACTTTTTTCACATTACTCGGGTTCAGTCAAGACATACATTGTACCAATAATACACATAAAAGACTCTGTTCCACCTTTAATGCACATTTTTACGACCTACAGAAACTAAACGCTGATTGGGAAAAAGGATACTTCCATTCAACAATATCATAACACAGTTTCCTCAAAGGATTAGTGAGGTTAAGACAGAAAAGACTGCGCTTGGGTCGTTCTGGCTGCGCCTTGCCTCTTGCCCTGGCCTGCTTCTTCTGTGGAACAGGCGGCGGGCCGGTGTCATCTCCTTCTGGTGTCGTTGGCTGGACCTGGGCTTCCATTATAACCTGGACAGAAAATTTCCTTTAATTTTATTATAGAATACTTTTTAATCCACTTTTTGAGTATAAAAGAGAGCCTCGTGGCTAAGTGGTCTTAAAAAACTACTATATAGCCAGAGGTATCGGGTTCAAATCCCTGTGCGGACAATTATAAATTATAATTTAATTTATTATAATTCATAATTATTCTTAATACTCCCATCTGTGGGAGAGCCATGTTGAAACATATGCAGACGCACAAATTGGGTCGGCTCCTCCAAAGTTATACCAAGAGCTCAGAGAATACTCAGCGTAAAACGGTACTTGTTTTGTGTTTCACAGATTGAGGATATCGGAGGACCTTAAAATGTCGCTTAAGTGGCGTAAAAAGCCGGCAACACAAATAATGCACGGACTGTTGCGCGGCTGTCCACGGGCGGCGGTGTTCTCTTACCATATATGAGGCCCACCTGTTCCGTTGTCCTCTTTATTAATAAAAAATCGATCTATGAACTCATCACAAACATTCAAATAAGCTTAGAATTTTCACTTGCTAAAGAATTGTGTAACACTATTAATCTCCTTTTTTGAATCGGTTAAAGATTGATAGTAAAAATACAGAACACGTTCTCATATGATGCTCATATAATCTAATGACCTGGATGGTTCAGCGTTCAATTCAAGAATACTCAAGTGTCTGTAATATCAAAGCGAGTTTGATGCTAATGAAATGAGTTCTAATTTTTACTTTATATATAGCTGAACTCTGTAAGCGTTTTTTGCTATATAAATGGTGATATTTAGATATACATATAACATATAGGTATGCATATGTATCTAACTTTCATTTTTTTATTCTATAACAGATAACGGAGCAAGCTGAGGTTCTCACAAGTCACATTGAAACAGATGCTAACGTAGTAATTTCTTTGTAGTGATAATAAAAGGCGAAAGAGT
>DWCF01005723.1:0-13642 GCA_018230265.1 Delias oraia
GGGCCGAAAAGTGTTAGAGTGGAGACCACGGACCGGGTGAGAGATCCACCCACAAGGTAGACAGACGACATGCCTGACGTTGACGATGAAGGTCGCTTCCGAATGGTATTCATGGAAGTCCAAGGGAGAGGCCTATGTCCAGCAGTGGACGTCTTAAGGCTGCAATGACGATGATGATAAATTGTAATTTAGTCGGTTTTTGGAAGAGCTTGACAATGGCTGGGAGAGCTTTTTAACATAGTTGCACCCGTGGCAAAGCCATGCTGAACTATATGCTGACGCAATTAGGCCGATTCGTCCGAAGTATTACCACGGGCTAAGAAAGAACCAGCTTGAAACAGTACTTGTACTGTGTTTCGCTAAATGAGTGAGGATATTGGAGTCCCATGACATTATAATGTTAAAGAAACGTAAAAAACACGGACACGCTGTCCATTTGCTATTATGATCTCTTATCATACAGGATATCACCTGCTCTATTGCTCACTTTGCCATTAAAAACTATAATACTTTATTCGGGTCATATCTGTCCAACTAGCGGAACAACCAAGCTCATAGTTCTACAAAAGCTATTATATAAATCTAAGTATTCGGAAAATAAATGATTATTATTATAATCTATTTAACAGTGCCTAAAAAGTTATTGTAAGTGAATTACAGTACCAAGTCTGAAAGAGAAATTATTGAAGTTGTCAAAATTCTCCGAACTCATTTAAACATCGGAATAAAACTGAGAAAGGCCAAGCCGCAGCTAAATTTTACTCGTAAATAATCGTGTAGCATATTGTTCTAATGTTCTTACTTTTTCACTATTATTCAGTTATGGATATAAATTATTAATCGGTTTGCACAAAGCACAAAAGAGGTTTACTACTGTTTCAAGACTTTTTAAAGCTTACAAAAGAGTTAGATATATTGATAGTAAAATAAAACAAAAATTTACAAATAAACATAAAAAAGTGAAGCCAAGAAATACGTTTATCTGCCGAACAAAATAAATGTGGTAATAAAATGGTTCATTACAATTTTAAAATTGCTTTCTCCATGCTACATGCTACCTGGGAGTGCTGTAGAACCTTTTTCTTAATAAATTTAAGTATCTTAATATATTATGAGAACTCAAGGATTTCTTAAAAGCAATTTTATTGGTAAAGGAGTATTGTGTAGAAGACCATCCATCATTCAGTCCCACATGTCCTGAACACAAAATGCTATGATGTATTGCTGAATAATGAGGCATATTTTTGTAGTGGTATCAGCTTGGAGTAAACAGATATTTTATTGAATTTTTATTTATATTTATTTGACCTACAATTTAATAGTGGATACATGCAAGATATGTCTTTATATGGCATTGTAGCTACGATAAATCTTTAGGTGCTACGAAAAGCGTTACGCTTTTCGTAGCACCTAATCTTTCGTAGTATCAATTTAGCGAAAGGACCAGTGTTTTAGCTGTAAATTTGAATATCATACTAATAATTGAAATGTTGGTAGCAAATTGTGTATTATTTAAAATTACTAAGTATACACAGATATATTACAGATATATATTTTTTTCAAAAACTAATCTCTAATTAATTGACATTAACTTGTGCCAGCCCGCTTTTAGTTTGGATCCCAAAATAAGTTTTTTAAAGTTAATTCACCCGTGCCTCAAATAATATTTACGACTTATTTATCTATGCCTTTTATTTATGTTAACGTTCTTCTAAACTTAAAAAATATTATATCTCTTTTGAACTGTTATCATATAAAGATAATAAAAATATTAATTGTAATTATATTTGGGTATATTTTAGTTAAGGTTATTCATTAAACAACAACAATAAATTAAAAAAACAAAAGAAATTAAAAGAAAAAGCAAGTCCTTATCTCGGATGTACGGAAAAGCGAAAACAAAAGCTCAAGAAAAGTTGAAGCTCAATATTTCCTGTAAGTTAGAAAGTTAGTACTTTACAGCGTCGTAAACAATAGTGGTTCGGGTAAACGTTAGTTTTAGGGAAAATCATATTTCTTAGTACAAATTAAACTTATATACCGGGTATTTTATGTGCAACTGTTATGAACACGGCTTGAGTTTTATGTCTAAGTATTATGTTTCTATTTTATAAAAACATTGGCAAACGAGCAGAAAATTTACCTAGGGCAAGTGGCCTTGCAAAGCCGCCGGTGCGAAGGTTTTTAAGGAATATGTACGCTCTTTTTTTGAAGGTCTCCAAGTCGTATTTATTGGAAATACCCCCGCTGGCAGCCTATTCCACAGAGAGGTGGTGCGCGACACAAGATGCATTAAAAAACGCTCAGTTGTGGAACGACAAATATCGAGGTGAAAACGAAGAAACTTTAAATTCTGCCTCAATGTTCGATGGTGTAATTCAGCAGCAGGTATCAATCCAAACAGCTCCTACAAACAATCCCAATTATAAATGCGAAAGAAGATGCTATTTTGCTATTTATATGTTCCAATGTAGCATCTTTTAACGTATTTCACGTGATGTTGGGAGAGTCATACGGAAGTATATGTAGACGTACTATTTGGGCCGGCTCGTGCGAAGTGATACCACGGCCTTACAAATAACTAGCTTGAAATAGTACTTGTACTGTTGTTCACAGTATGAGGAATTGCAGGGCCTTGAAATTACATCGTGAAAGCGGCGTAAAAAGCTGGCAATACAACCACAGCGTAGATTGTGGTGCGGCCATGGGCGGCGGTGATACTACACGCTTATCCCGTTGACCAGTATATGATCGCCCATGGACAACTGCGCCACAGTCCGCGTTTTGGTTGTTTAGCTGAATTTTTACGCTAAACTATCTTTACTCACTCTGAGAAACAGTACAAGTACTGTTTATTTATGATTATTATTTAAAAATCTAATCTATTCTAGGTTTCTATAAACACTTTCATATTTTCAAAGTATTTTTCTTTATCATATTTTCTGACTTAAATGTAAATTTTCATCTCAATAATTATATAATATCAAAAGTATTCGGATTTTACATTATTCCAACAAAAGCTAATACAGTCCGTTTGTGGTTTAATAAATCTCCTTAAATGCCTTCTGAAATAGGTTCTAGTGGAATTAAAATAATTTATTTATTTATTCATTCTTAAATATAAGTTAAAATGGTCTGTCCTATGTACCAATACCATTCATTATCTTATACATAAAGTTTGTATTCTTTGTGCTTCATAATAAATCATAGGAACTACAATTAATCTTATAGCTCTAACAGTGTTTGTTGGAATTTTAATATATTATTATCCTTTATTAGGCCTATGTCCACCAGAGGACTTGACAGGCTGATATTGATGATGATGATGATGATTATTCTTTATTTCTGAATGCAACTTTGTGCTAGACAAAGAGGATGTTAAGTTTATGTGCAATTTATGTACAGTACTATGTCCATTCATTACTAAATCCGTCTATGGGATTGCCGAGCTGACATATGTAACTGGCTCATCTGGAAATATACAACGAGGTTACTGAATACCAGCCTTATATGTGTACTGTGTGTACCAAATATTTAGCATGCGGCTAGCGGCGTCAAAAGCCGGTAACATAACCAATGCGTAGACTATGGAGCTGTTGTCCATGGGCGGCATTGTTATCTTTCCAGTCAGTGTTATATATAGGAGACTCACCTGCTCCGTTGTCCATTATAGAAAAAAAACTGTATTCCTACTAGAATAAGTATATCAGTGAATAGATTAATTAGATACATACTCGAATTATTTAAGATTATAACTATTTATCAACTAATTTTTTAAGGGCTTGACAGTGGCAGAATGTTTCTTAACACATTTACTTGTGCCAGCTCGTTTGAAGTGATATCACGGATTTACAGAATACCGACATGGAACAGTAATTGTACTGTTTCACTGAGTGAGAATATTAAAATGCCTTGAAATGATACAGCTTCAGCGGCTTAAAAAGCCAACAACACAACTAAATCACGGACGGAACTAAATACGGTTGCCATTGGATAGCAGTGATTTCTTAAAACAGCTACTCCGTTACCCGATATACCGTTAAAAAAAACTTAATTGAATACAGCCTTAATATAAAGCCTACGTGACTATAAACATGAACGTGGTCTTAACAATGTCTTACTCTGAAAGACTGAATGAACTTTTATTAGGTCTAGTAATATTGTCACGTCTAAGGACTTTGTTCTTACTTTTAAATAGATCTATTAGGTCTCTGATATTTTCGCACGATTCAAATAATATTTTCTCGTTTTCAAGAGAATAAGCAGCTTGTATAGGTATTTTCAAACCAATACAACTTGGGGATCTTTTAAAAAATTTCATCGTTCTCACCTCGATGTTTGTCGTTCCACAACTGAGCGCTTTTTAAGGCATTTTTGCCGCGTACCACTTCTCTGTGGAATCAGCTGCCAGTGGGAGTGTTTCCAAACCAATACGACTTGGTTGGACTTAATTCAAGAAAAGAGCGTACACTTTCCTTAAAGGCCGGCAACGCACCCGCGGCTCTGCAAAGGCTGGGGGTGTCCATGGGCGGAGGACCGCTTGCCCTAATTGAGCTTCCTACTCGTTTATCACCGTTGATATAAAAAAAATAATTAAGCATGTACCCCATTATTTGCTTTTATTGCTATTTTTCTTCTTACATAATTTCAAAGTTCAAAGTATCTCTCATTTTCGTCACTTAAGTCTAGTTTCAAACCTACTATACCACGAAAATATCCACAGAGTTCTCTAAAAACTCGGAAAAAAGCAAATTAAATATTAGCGAGCGAAGCTCTAAATGGAAAGTTGGAAAATTAACTTTTCCCAGAGACAATATTGCCGGGTTAATTGAAGATTTCTTAATGAGTATAAAAAACATTTAATTAGTATTCTCGCTACAGCTGAATTGTCTAGATTTTTAAAAATATTAATTAATGTAATAGTATTAGATTTTACTCGGTTTTTTCTTTATTTTTAATATTTCATATAAATCCACAAGCATGAAAAACATTTTTCTGCATCTTAAATATTTAATATATAGAAAAGTTAAATTAATTATATGTTGAAGTTTCTATTTAACATATCTTATAGACTCGATAAACTCGATTTATATAAAGACTATTAAAATATTTTTTCACCAATAAACGTATGAATTGTGTACCTGATTCGCGTTGGTTATATTTTAGGCACTTTATAGGCATATGAAGAATATCCAATAATAAAGTACATCAGTCACTTATCATTCACATCAATAAGAACTCAGCGGTTCTCATGAAAACCTAATCGTTGTGTGATCTCAGAGCTCTCCGTATGCTCAGCTCTGACTATAGGGCTATCAAACAGAATTAAAGAACATAATTATTTTTTGAATAATTACAATAAAATTAAAAGACAAACAAAGTAGAAAAAAACATTAGCAGTAGTCAATTCAAATATTGTTTAGTATTTTAGAATCTATTAAAAGTTAAAATGCTTTTTGCTGGAACAAAAACCCATATAGAAGTACTAATTTAATAGTAGAATTGGATTGAAACTAGTAAAAACCGTCTCAGAAGTGTACTATATCTTTGAAGATATCCTACATACCAATATAGAGGGAAATAAACCTCAAAGCCTAAGATAGGGCGAAACGGTATGATATGGCCTCTTCGTCCCACCTCAAGAACTGTTTGATACTAGCAAAGGAATGAAATAGTATATACATTTTTGTATTAGAGTAAATAATAAACATGACAGCAATAGAACAGGAAGATATACATAAAACATAAATTAAATTATAATATTTTTGTACAGACTGAGATTACAAACCGATACCTTTTGTTTCGCGGTAGGCTTACAACCACTTACCTACGAGGCTCTCAAAGGCTTTGCCAAAAATAAAAGAGAGTGAGAGAATGAAAGACAGCGACAGCCCTATAGGCACGGCATATTCATTGGCATGCATTATTCAGTTTCATTACTCTGGCCACTTGAGCTATAAATCGAACCCACTCGTTTTATTTTGTTTACTTCAAATGCGAGAATAATTTAGAAATATTGGAAATTATTGTGTTCATTTTATCCGAACGCATTGTTTTTATGATTTAATTTTTAATAAAGCGTTTTAAATGCTTACATACAATTTGATTAAAGAAATGAAAAATATATAAGGAAGGAGATTATCTATTATTTTTCATATAGAAAATAGGCCAAGGCTTAAACACAAGTTGGTTTGTTGTCTGAATTGTATAGCGGGTAACGAACCAATCAGGTCTCCTCTATGGTAAGAGATAACCGCCGCCTATGGACAAACCATAATTTGGTATTGACGGATTTTTACGCCACTTGAGCGATATAATTTCACGGGCCTCCGATATCCATCCTTATTTTTATTTCAATCTGAAATCTTCCTGTCGTTTGGTAAGTTTCAGCTTACGCTGATCAGGAAATGCCTGCTCCTTCAGCTATACCTAGGTTTGGTAGTCTAGTGAAAAAATAAGTTACGATTTCCAAATTTGTTCCAAACTGTTGACCTCAGTGGCCTTTATAGCGTATTACGGTTGGAGAAATTAGTATTTTTCGCATTTAGCACAGAAGCATGTCCTACAAGACTCAAACCTAAGCATGGGCCTTCACGGAGCAAAGGCCAGCCTGAGGGGCCGTACCGTATATCAACGATGTTAGACTGGTAAATATACTAAAGTTATACTGTATTACATTACAATAAAAACATTGATTATTATTAAAGTTTGTATATTATTAATATTCATTGAAGTTGAAATATTTTGTTCCAACTATTAATTTAAATATGTTATCTCACTTATAAAATATCAGACTATTCAGAATTTTCATCTCGTAGTGTATCATAAAAAATGCCAGATTGCAACAGAAATAGCTAGTAAGTGCCATTAAATAAATCGGATTAAAACGTATACCATATTCCACGTTTTTGTGTGAAATGACAAGCTTTACTTCCATTGCCGGTACAGTTTTCAAATTTTAATGCCATGGATAAAAATACGCAGTGTATGTGTTTAAAATTATTTCTTCAAACGTTGATTTTCATAATGAACTTTTAAGTCAAGAGCGATGCGAAAAAGTAATCTAAGTTAAGTCCATAAGTCGTTTTCCTTTCAATAAAGAACAGGCTTAAAGTTAAATTATTTTATATAATCCAAGATTCACTGGATCTACTAAGTTTGAGTGAGTCTAATATCTTTTAAGACCAAATAATAATATAAAGTTAATATTTCTTATTATTTTTATTCCACAAGATGTCGGACAGACGACCTTATAAAGGTTGCTGGAAGACGCTGGATGCAGGTCGCCTCCTACAGGTATTCATGGAAGTCCAAGGGGGAGGCTAATGTCCAGCAGTGGACGTCTTACGGCGGAAATGATGATGATGGTGATGAATATTTCTTTATATCTGTATTTCTAGCAACTTTTTAATCATTATTTAAGTTTTTAAAGGAAATTGGCTAGACAAATATTTGATTTTCTGTATAAGTTTTTGAACACACATTGCATAACTAGTAGGTCACCTATTTGTAGGTTCACGTAAAATTACGGAGTAAAATGTTTCAGAGAACACTACATTTTTTTTTGTATGTATTAAGATACGAATGGAAGTAATTTATTTCGTTGTTTATATCAATCTTCCAAGCTTATTTCCCACAAAGGCTTCTGCTCATTTTCTTACTAAAAAAAACATTTAATATGAATTTCAAAAGACCTTTCTATGGTCTTCTGATTGTTCACAGATAAAAAAACTTTTCCTATTTATTAATTTAAGAAGCATTTATAATTTTAATACGACCTTCAAGACTTTTTATACTCAGCGTGAAATAGTTGTATTTGAAACGATGCCTCTACTGTATTTCGCTGAGTGAGTGTGGATATCGGAGGCCCTTAAAAATGCCGTTTCTTTGGCATAAAAAGCTGTCAACACAACCAATGTGCGCACTGTGGTGCGGTTGACCATGGGCGGCGGTGTTCTCTTACTATATAGGAAACCCACCAGCACCGCTGTCCGCTTTACAACAAAAAAAAAATTATAATTTAAAAATTAGTATTACATAGTATTTGTTTAAATAATTTTTATATATGCAATTTATCCTTCACGTAATTGTTTCTTTAATTTTCGAAATTGATACTGTCATTATGGACTTGCCTTCAACAATTTTAATATTTAGTTAAGTTACATTTTTAAAATGGATAAACTGAAAGCTCATACGTACTCTTAAAGCGTGGAGTGAATTTTTAATTTCAGTAAGAGCTTATGCGTTTTTGAAATAAGCTTTTACAATTCGTAAAGTATTTAACCTCAATTTTAACCAAATTCAAACAGGTTTTTTCAAATTTAACAATATTAAATTAAAATTTATATACATTTTCCTATCATAAATTTGTTTTAATACAAAAAACTACATAACCTAAATAATTCTCTAACTAATATGGTTTTTAAAAATTATAATAATTATTGATAGAGTAACATGCACTGATTTGTTATCGATGTTATGTAGACTTCAAAAGAATTACTTATAATTAAGTTTATGGCGTATCAAAAGTGGTATTAAATAATTAACTAGGGAGTCCGGCAGACGTCGTGCTGCCCGGTACCTAACATACTGTATCCAATTATGAACCATCAGCAATCCATGGGCCAACTAAGCCAGAAAAACAGATACACTAAAAACAATATCATCAATTTTTGTATTTAGATAAAAGCCTTCTCCTAGTGCTAAGCTATGTTTCCACCAATTTTCAGCCAAATCAGTTAAGCCGTTCTTGAGTTATAAATCGTGTATCTACCACGACTTTCTTTTATATAACTATATAGATAAAAGCAGTGTTCTAAATAGTATTAGATTGAGTGAAAATTTTATTTGAAATTGAAATCTAACAGTCAATCCATTTGGGAATGAAATCGTAGTTTTAAGTGAAATTTACTACCATCTCAACTTATTTATTTACGCATCGAGGCTGATTTAGGTGAAACCATCTGGTTGAATTGTTTTAGGTTACGTAAGGTGTTTTCATACGTGTAGCGTTGGATTATGTAACTTTAGTTATATTCATTATTTTACTATATTTCCTTTTTTATGATATAGCGGGCAATGTAGTACCTCAGGTGGGTTACCTCTTTAGTAAGAGATCACCTTCAGAGCCCCTGACTACTGCGCCAGAATCTGTGCTTTGGTTTCTTGTGGGCTTTACACGCCGCTTAAGTTTCTACTTAATTGCTGAGGGTTACCAACTAAAACGTTTTTTGTGTCTACAAGTATTGTGAAAAATATAATTTGACTGTTAGTAAAGCTACTAGTATGATGATACCCTAATGATAAAGTTACAGCGATAAAAAGTGAAGTTAGCATTAATTTCAGGGTCTGGGTATGATTTATATTCTGTGAATTAGCCTCTGAGTTTCCTCAATAATTCATTGAAATAAACACTTAAACTGAACGGTGTGTATACTTGTTTGGAACACTTTTTCACAATTAAAACTTTATATAAAAATTGTAATATGATTTTAATTACATTTATATACTAATTCTCTTATTTATATAATAATTATGCATATAGATACATTAAAAAAAGAGAAAATAGAGATTAATTTTAATACAAACTTACTTAGATCATTTTTCTTTTCTCAGTTAAAACTTTATGGTTTTACAATCATAAACAATTTGAAAATCAATAATTTTCTGTCCTGAGTGAATAGGTTATTCAAAAAGTTTATATATCAAAAAGTTGAGCATGTTTTACTAACTAAAACTTCTTAAATTACAATTTTAATAATATTTTATTAGATTATTTTTATTTTTATTAAATGTTAGTTATCATGGACATTCTTAACCCACAAATGTGAAGTTTTAAATAAAAATAAATTTGTCGATGTTATAATAAATTTACTTATGTAACAAACCGTTTATATAGAATAAAAAACAACATATTTTTATTATTTTATTTTTAATACATACGACAATTGAGTCACAACGAAATTCCCATTCTAACATTCACAAGATAATTCTTAATTTAATATATTAACACTAATTTATTGTATTTAGTTTTAAGCTAACCTAATGTTCAAGATATACAAACATAGTGACAAAAATAACTTTAAAAAACGAATAAGTAAAAAGATAAGAGTTTCTTAATATTGTACTTCAGTAGGTCAGTGGTTAAGCAAGCTCTGTAGATTTTTTTACTAGGTAAACAGGCAGCTATTTATTATTTATATATTTATTATTATTATTTTAGTTGTTGAAATATGAAGGGTACATTCCAAGATAAACAACACAGTTATAATTATAATATTATACATATTTAATATTTATTAAATATACAGTTTATAAACAATACTGAAAATGCCATGATACTGATAGTAAACAGAAAATGGCATGTCAAAGTCAGAATAAAACTTTCCCACCTACGCTATGAGATGCAAAAGATACAATATATTGCACGAAGTGTAAGTTTAATTTCCGGAGGTCAAAATGTTTCAGGTAAGAGTTGATTAACATCATTGTAAATCATATTATGATTAAACAAATGTTGGAAAGCTTTTTCTGTGATATGTGCCATGGAATAACTTTTTAATCCGATTTTTAAAAGATTATTTATCAATTCGACGTGAATTTAAAAAAAAACATAAAATTATTATCAAGGCCTTAAAAATACTGGCTCAATTGGGGCTATGACTGTTATCTCAGACAAGCCTCCGGTAAGGTTGTGTTATTAGAATTTGTATATTAAATATACAAATATTTTTTTTATAGATTTTTTTATTTTTTTGGGCCGGCTCATTTAGATGGTAACGAGCATGGGTTCACAGAATACCAGCCTGAAATACTTGTATTATTTCTATAAGTGAGTGTAGATACAAGAGGGTTGCTAAGTTATATGAATTAAGTGGCATATGAAACAAACATAAAACAATAAAATAGTGATTACGGCCCAATTGTCCATGGGCGACGGAGATTTGTTTCTATCAGAAGACGCACCTGTCTCCTTGTTTGATAAGTAAGATAAGTTTTAAAGGTAAGTAAAGGTTTTAAAGTATTAAAAATTGCTGCGAATTCACACAAAAACTTATAACTATAGCAACTATCAATTTAGATTCATAGTAACATTAAAATAATACCAATAATTATAAATGTATCCAAATGAATGACACTTTAACAACCAGTCTTTATAAACGACATATGATTAAACTATAAGTTTTTTCAAATAGAGCGGGTCGATGTTAATAATCTGTGGCGCCCATTTTGTTTTGGCGGCATCTGTCAAATCTATTTTTACTTATTCAGTCATTGATGCCAAATTATTATGACAAGTTACATCGTTGAGATATATGTAAATAATAAAACTTTACGATTTATTAGTTAGTGGGTATTACGCCTATTTTACGGCAGACGCGGTGGTCCTTCAAAGTCCACTCTCCAACGATTGGTGACCAAATTTGAGACAACCGTTTCGGTAAATCATCATTCATTCTTTACATCAAAGGAACAGCGACCGAACCGAGAACAACGCTGTTCAACATGAGTGTTCAGAAGATTCCGACGATGTCGATTTCTGGCCGTGCAAAGAACTCGGCCTTTCGCAGTCTTCAACTGAAAAATTGTGCATCGGAGCTTGCATCCGTATAAGATCCAACTGATCCAAGAACTCAAACTTAATGACCATCGCCTATGTTCGCTGAATGGAACATCGACCCGTCCTTGTTGAACGATCCTATAAATATATAAATAACTAATAATTGCTTACTGATGTTATGTGTTACCTAAAATTCTATGCTTGCTTTTCTTGTAGCTTAAAAAACAAATTCTTTTTAAAAGGACTTCACAGGTTCGTTTTTATTTAACTTTACTACAAAAAATATATACATATACACAAAAATTACTCAAAACAATATATACATACATTAAACGGACTAATTTTTACGTAGTACACCTAGCTTCAAGTTCAAAAATTTCATCAAAACCTGTCAAACATTTTCTAACACTTACAAAATAGTTATATTACGATACGAATACTTAATTTATTAACATACGCTTATGATATGATTTAAATTGCAATACAAAACTTATAAAATAGTTTAAAATAGATTCATTATCTGTGGTGCGGGGTTCGGCAGTGTCCTGAAACAAGTGTTTTTTAAATTAAAATATCAAAATTCCTTCTTTTTAAAAGTTCTATAGTTGTACCTTGGTATAATTTATATACGGCAAATATTGTTTTGCCGTGATCGGCTTGGAATATATAATTTACATGAATTAAATAATTGATTTCAGGAACGATTTTATTTTTATTGTTTAACTAAATTCAGGTGATGTGAAAGGGTTAAAAACTTACGTCTAGGCATGGCTGAGACCGTTGCTTTCGAAGTACTATCGCTGTCATCTGACTCTGAACGATTTGCAAAACTTGTCTCTGAAGAAAAATAATATATATAAAACATAGTATCCACAGTCCGCGTAGTTTATTACCGTATTATCTTGTGTACATATCAGGTAGGTCATGGAATCTGTCAACATTTTTTTATGGTTTAACGGACAACGGAGCAAGTACTTATCTTATATGGTAAGAGAACACCGCTGTTCATAGATAACCTACCTACACTCCGCGCATTTGTGTTACCGGCTTTATACTTTGCTTAAGCAAGATTTTAAAGGGCTTCCGATATCCTCACTCACTCAGCGAATCACAGTATAAGTACCGCTCACTCTTAGTATTCTGTGAGCCCGTGGTATCACTTCGGACGAACAGGACCATTTACTGCGCTAGAGTATAATTCAACTCTCCCACGGGTAATCTAATTAATGTATTTCTCATATTACAAATACTAAGCATATTGTCCGAAACAATTGTTTTTGATGTTTTTTATTCAAAACTTTTTATATTTCAGCTTTGAAGAAGCATAGAAGCGATAATTTTTACTACTACAATCATATTATATTTATTACGAAATATTTTATATGGCTAAAAACGGTTGCCAGGGTCAGAATAAATACAAATTTTATACTTTGTATTATACTCTATATATAACTTTATGCTATAGCGTAGCTAAATACTTTTAGTCCCATTATTATTTAAAGTTTCCCGTTGATTTTAACACCGCTGGACTAATACTGGATAATCTGGGAGACTACTTCCCACCTTCCCACTTACCCTTAAATCTAAGAAACTCACGATAAATATGGCAATGGTTCTATAAGCTGGTGCCGTATGTCAAATGTATGTGAGAAAGGTGAATTTCAATAACCTTTTATTATTGATTCATTGTTTATTATATGAAAATTGACAAAATGATTTACATATATGAAAAACGCATTGTTTCAATGAGTGGTTGCCAAAAATACTGGTAGTGTAACCACGTTTTATGGTTGGTCGATAAATAAGAAAGTTTTGTACTTAAATATTAAATAATGTTTAGTAAATATTACTATATTTTATTGGAAATTATAACTTTTTATTATTTTATCTTTATAGTAATAAACCGCGGGATAGCCATGCTGAAACATACTGACGCACTAATTGGGATAATCCGAAAGATACCACAGAATACTCAGCGTGAAATTGTAGTTGTACTTGAAACGAAACCTAGTGTTTTGCTAAGTGGGTATATTGGATGCCCTTAAAAATGCCGGAAATACCGGCAACTTAACCAATGCGTGA
>DWCF01005724.1:0-13640 GCA_018230265.1 Delias oraia
TATACAGTAAGTACTTTAACTATATTCAGTTTCCTTACTATTCTGTAGACAACTTCATCATGTCTTTTTTGGGACATCGTACGCGCAACTCACTCTCATCCAAACGCGCCTAAAGAAGTATAACTTCAAAAAAATATTAGATCCGTGAAGCACTTAAGAATTCTTTAGCTTTATGCTCTTAGTTGCTCGAAATTTATGCTCCGAGCGTTTCGGTGAAAAATACTTTATTATCTTTGTGATATTGCTGAAAAATGTAGAGCACGCCTGGCGTTCTCAGGGCATGGCAAAAAGGATTAGTATGAACCTAAGCGTGTCAGTAGCACTGAATTTTCAAATTATTCAGGCTTAACAGAAAAGAGACTACTTGCTTTAAGTAATGTTTAATACTTCCGTACAACAATGTACATATGTATAATATGGCTTAACATCATTTAAGACTATTTCATTCACAATGGGTATACTTTTTTATTTCAATCATTATCTAATTAAATTTACGAAAAATAATCGCTAATTTTACGAAACTAGAACCAATAATTAATTTTTAAATTACAATAAAAATTAATCAGTTTTGGTCCACGAAATAAATACACATTTCGCTGCATTAATAAACAAAGGAATGTTTAATAAGCTCGTTCGCAGCTTATTGTACAAAATTAATTTTCAGACAAAGTATACCCAGGGGTTCGCGTGGAAATGCCGGCTGAGCTTTCCCGATGTCCAGGGGCGGCGTAACGTTTAATGAAAGTGCCGCGCAGCCCCGCGCCTCCTCGCGCGGAAGTCGGAGGCTGCCAGTATCCCGCGAACCGTGCTGTCGGCTTCACACGTGCGATATTGCTGCAACAAGCCGCCGTTATTTCAAAGTAAATATGACACAATTAATCAGAAATAGTGCTCGTTTTATCTCTCAATATCTCATAATTAAATGAAACGGTGTTACTAACGTTACATAGAGGCAGGAGCCAAAAGGGCGGGACGCTTTGTTCGGACGTACTACGCCCGTAGCGGAGGCTGTAGCGCGCAGCATCCCTCCCGGTCTTACTCTACTTGCACGTATGAAACTACGAGTCGATATCCCGCGCTCTACTTTCTCTCAGAAACTTACATATGAGCTATTTTTGGCTTTCTTCTAAGTTACAATATAATACAGGTTTAAATGAATGTATGTTTTAATCAAGTTTATCGAAAAGTGCCTATATTTGTAGAATCAGTTTAATAATACAGATTTACGTAACATAATATAAGGAAGCGATATGTAATACACATTCTCTTATAGGTATCTAATATAATGCACGTAATGTACATAAACGAGTTTGCAGTCCGTTTTGCTCCGCTCTAAAGATCAAAAGCATCATTTAACTTCTACGCTTCCTGATTGACAGGAAATGGCTACGCGCTACGAAGCTTTTGTAGAGTGGCTTTTGAATAGTTAAATTTTAACTTATCTGATCTCAAAATCTCACATTAAGTGCAGTATATTATATACAGTATATATATTACTATCGTAATTTCTTTGCCAGGAAAATTAAACAGTTCAAAAAGATTTTTTAATTCTATTTTTTTATTCGTGGACAACGGAACAGGTGGGTTTCCTATACGGTAAGAGAACATCGTCGCCCATGATCCGCGCACTGGTTGTGTTGCCAGCTTTTCACGACCTTAAGGGCCTTTGATAGCCTCACTTCACTCTGCTAAACACAGTACAAGTACCGTTTCACGCTGAGTATTCTGTGATTCCAGAAAGATTCTTGGTACTTAAACGACATTAAAATGATATGAAAAAATGATGCCTGAATAATCACGACTTCATTCGAATGAATGAATTATATAAAAAGAAAAAAATCAAAGAAAGTTTACATACTAAAGACTTTCTACAATTGCATTTCAATATGTGTTCTTCTGTTTTCAAGATTCTATCAAGTAAGATAAATATAACAATAATACATTCCCACCGCGTATCGCTTTCACGCCGCGCATCCTGTATATGTAATCACCAGTGAATGTCTATTACCCAATGAAACTTTTACTGATACAAAAGTAATCAATTTGTAAGACATCTCCGTAGGACGCGTCACCGATAAGCCTTCAAATCTTTTGAACCACATTTAGCTTTATTTTCCAATCAATCAATTCAGCTGTTATTTTTTTGAAATACGTGCAGTTTCTTGAATTAATCATAATTTTAATAATAAATGAACTAGTGTATGTATTTACTTTTTTAAATAATATATTCAAGGAGTAGTCAATTTATCTATCTATGTAAGTAAATTAGTAATCAATAAAAATAAAGAAAACTACACTGTCTGTGTAAAACTTTTGTATCTTACTTCTTATGTGTCTTTTTAAATTATATACTTTTTCTATTCAACGCAATTTTAAATTCACTACAAGTTATTAATTCTAACATTTTTTGTTGACACAAATGTTTTTCAACTCATCATTCTCTTTTCAATTCCAATATAATAAAAGTAATATTGCAGTTATTATTTTCTCTAGAATATTCTATGCAATTTTTCAAGTAAAAGTTGTTCGCATTAAATTGTATTATTCCTTCGTCTGCTATATTACAAGTGACAGTCCTTACGGCATCATTGAAATGCAATCGTATTAAATTATATCCACAGATATTGAAATACTATCTATGGCCTAGAATACCCCACATATAATTATTTTTATATTATTTTTACCCGCGGCCTTATTAGGGCTGCGGGTGTCCATGGGCAGAGAATTGCTTATCCTAGGTGAGAGGACCTATTTCCCACCGTTTCCATAAAAAAATAATATTATGTCATGTTTCAAAGACAAGTAGATAGTCACCCGTGATTGCCCGTAGGCAACTGAAATATTTTCCTGGAATGCGAAAGCAAGGCTTCCGAGTCACGCAGTAGCCCGAACAACTTAGCCATGCAAGTGTTAACAATATATGTGAAGACATTCTTTTCGCTTACTTGATTCACGACTGTTTTACGGTATGAAGCTATATTATTTATAAAATATTCACACAGCTGAACTGTCTTTTATCATGTCTTTTCTTTTCTAGTCGAATACATCCATTTTATTAGTGAACACATGCGTTAAGTCATTTACTATGTCGTGAAATAACTGGACTAGTTTTTTATGTATTTATCATAAAAAGAAACAAGATACAAGTTGTACAAAATATGTGGAATAAATAAATAATTTTTGTATTATAATATTATATTTATAGAAAAAAGTTACATCACAAATTATAAATAAATTGTCATTTCATAATAAATTAAGTTGACTCTTTCTTCTGGATCATACAAAATTAGAACGATGTTATCTTGAGTCACAACTCACAATATGACATGATTATGCTCGTTATCATAGTCTTTCATATCGTATTAATTGAAACGTTTTCATGATAAGAAAATTACCTAGGCACATATGTTAGAAGTTTATTTGTCAAAACCTATATTTGTATTTGGTTAAAGTTGATGTTGAAATCGTGCTGTCTAAAATGCCCATTCAACATTGAGACTTATTTGTTTTAAGTTCAGCTTAATAAAGACCTAATGTGTAAATATTTAATTTTTAATTGATAGAGAATTAAATAAAAAAACGTATTTATTTCATGTTGGTATGTACTTAGGCAAATATATTTTTTAAACATAAAGCTACAAATATTATTATTATTCACCCGTGGGAGAGCCAAGCTAAAGCATATAAGGGGTCAGAGAATACTCATCGTGAAGCGGTACTTGTACTGTGTTAAGGAGAGTGAGTGAGGATATCGCAGGGCCTTAAAAGTGCCGCGTAAGCGTCGTAAAAGCCGGCAACACAACCAATGCGCGGACTATGGCGAGGTTGTTAATGGGCGGCGGTGTTCTCTAACGTAGGAGATCCATCTGCTCCGTTGTTCGCTATAGAATAAAAACAAATAATTGTTAGAATTCTTTCTCTGCTCATGATTGAATAAAAACTTGATATATGTTTGAAACTACTTCAACGAATTTAAAAGTAACGTTACTGTTTGGAATGTCCATCTTCACTAGAAATAAAATAAAACCAAAGATATTGTTTTGTTTAACTGAGCGCTTAGTAAAAATACGTTTTTTGATTGCTCGTGATAATATGTAACAATGGCACAAATAAAAATATCAAATGGCACATTTAAAAACACGGAGAACACAGTACATGGAAAAGCGGGTCTACATTACAAGGCCGGTCTACCTAAGTGGTACAAGTGGCTTCATTATAAGGTATTCACCCTTTATTAGCTCCATAGTCCTTTTGTGGCTTTCCTCGCTTTGTGTAAAAACTGGGTTGCAAATTAACTTCCACCTGGCTGAAATAAAAAACTCATTTACAAACTTATAAAGCATTTTCAATTTATTCAATATTATTATATTGAGTTCGCCTAGGCAAGCTGTATGAAAAGTTTTTTTTATTGTCGTCGTATAATTTGAACCATTTAAAATTTTAATGATCAAGAGAATTTTTTTTCATTTTAAAATTGTTTTCTGCTTCGTTTTTCAGTGTCGGTTTGGATACTTAATTTTACCACGCCTCTGAGTTCTATTGTACCCTTAAAACGATTTTTTTTTCATGGAAGACACCAAGTCTACTTTTAAAGTTTTTCCAAATATTATCTGAATGTTATCACGTAACATGGAGTATTTTAAATTTTAATAGTTTTTATTTTCTAATTAACATACTTATTGATATGATTAATTATGGCGCTTAGTAATTAATTCTGAATTAATCTAAACCTACAACGTAATATTTTTTCAACAATTTTTTTAGTATGTTCAAGATATAAAGAAGAATATTACGTTTTAATAGTATTTTTGAAAACGGAGTAGGTGATTTGTCTTTATTGAAAGAGATTATCGCTGCCCATGGACAAGCGCGACATAATACGCACTTTTGCTGTGATGCCGGTTTTTTACGTCACTTAAGCGGTAAACTTTCAACGTCCTGCGGTAGCTTCACTAACTCAGCCAAAAACATTACTGTTTCAGGATTTGCATTTGGCTTTTTCACTTTTTGTTCCCGTGATATCACTTCCGACAAGTTGGCCCAATGAGCGCATCAGTAGATCCTTCTGCCGGCCTCTTCGACTGATAAGACAGTGTTAAAATACTCCCCCGGCCACTGTAGTCCTCCTAAAGACCGAATAAATTAAAAATTTTATCCAGATCGAGGATCCAACCCAATATACCCATTTCGGGTAGGTTTACACTACCACTTTGCTACGAATCAAATTTAGTTGTGTTGCGTATTACAAGACGTCTACACTAGGTGAATGATAAAACCCTTGCACCATTTGACAATTGACAATATAATAATATATAATCTAAATTGCATTCATTATTTTACAACAATCATTACAACAGTAGGGTGCGGCGTAATTTACTTTTCGTATTTATCCTATTTTTTGACATCTATGGTACGATTATTTGTGTACATAGACGATAGAGGTACACAGAGCCCTCTTTTCCAGTGGTCACTTGCCCAGGACCTCGCGTTTGATAGGGATCAGATTGATCTTAGTTATCAATCCTTGTCTATTCTAACAAAATAGTGACCTGTCAAAGTTATAGGGGCCCCATTAATTTAATATTCTTAATATGATACAGACGCATATAGACAATAAAAACTTAAATGTGACACTGGCGCGTAAATGCTTAAATAATTAAACACACATTATTTTTTATATTGTAGTGATCTGTTTCTTTATAACCAGGGAAGGTAATATATTTATCTTTGCAGCTAAAACCGCCTTTGCCCGGAAGCTATGGCACACACACCCAGCCTCACAACGGTATGACGTCGTCCGATGACAGATGTCCTCCTCTCCAGGGACGGCCCAGGTCGAGATTCGAGTCTCGTAAAATTCGAATCCGTGTAAAGGCCACTGTCCAACAGCAAAAATCCAGTTAAAAATAAAGCATTTTTCCTTTGATACGAATTCAGATTCAGCACTCATTGGCGAAATATTTCAATTCGATAGAATTCCGTGATATAGCTTATCAGTATCTAAACATTTTGGTTACCTTCATAATATACCTACCATGTGAGTATATTTCAGAGAAACCCTCAACCTTTGTGTAAATAAACATTAGCCATGTATACGGGACCACACACACTCGCGATCTCCCATAAATATTTACCTTATACTCTTTGGAGCACGTTGCTTCTGAAAGTTTGATTACGAGGCTTAATTAATACCAGCCATCAGCGAGTTGATTGTATGATGAAAATGTATTGTTTATTATAAAAACAAATGAAGCATTTATATAAGTTTGCTTTAATTATATAATAAAATATACTTGATAATTATATAATTAACTAAGCACGCGTTTTTATTTTCATTTAGATTCGTTTCATTGAAATAAAATATAATTAATTTCATTGAAATTGCATAGTAGTTGCATAAGAAATGATACTTCTACTGTTTCGCTGAGTGAGAGTTTATCGGACGCCCTAAAAAATTCCGCTTAAGCGACGTAAAAAGACGGCAATACAACCAATACGCGCTGTGGCGCGGTTGTCCATGGACGGCGGCGTTCTCTTTCTATATAGGTGACACATCTACTCCGTTGTTCGCTATACAATAAAAAACTAAGACAAAACAGTATTTTTACTCATACTTGCTTGATAATTTGACGAAATTGATGTAATTATTTATGAATTACTGATATCTAGTCAGATAAAGCTATTTTCGCTTTTATTTTAAATAGGTCAAATCTTTTGAACGGGTTCTGGGAGTGATGAGAGTTCTAAAGATACTTCAGATTAAACTTACCTTTTCAAGTCTTTGTATAAGTTGGTTCATATTAAAAACCAGCAAGTATTTTTAAAATTAAAAATGTCTTTCTGGGACTATAAAAAATTATATTCTTGCTGTATTAAAATATATTATATGGTGGTGGATGTGTTTCATTTTTGTTGAGAGGTGATTAATTATAAAGTAGGATCGTGTTTATTTATGATTTTGACTATTTTCTTTATTACAACGATGTAATAATACTTACATATCCACTACTAAAATGTTTTAAACTAATTTAATTAGATATAACTAATGTCACCTCAAATATTATAAATACACATCACGCATTTTCTTAATTAAATAAAATGCTTATTCATAAAATATTTATTAAAATTAAACAGTCGCACCTTTTTGTGGTTTAGCAGTCGCTAATGAACTGTTAATGAAAACTTTTATGTAAGGTTAAAGGTAATTACTTAAAAAGGTAGGTGTTACACCACTTCCGTGTCATCATTATTTCCTTTTCATTTCCCCCCAACCATTTCCCACAGGAAATATGATTAACGAAAATTTAATTCACCTAAAATGATAACTGACACTAATTGACATTTTTATGTTAATGTAAATAAAATGCTAGAACGTTGTTGTTCGCATACAATTATGTGAAAAGGTGAATTCTTCGATTATTGCATCATGACTATCATACCATATACATATGTTATTGTGATTAAGAAAAAATTGACTATTAACTTAATATTTTATTATATTATTGTTTTAAATGTACACGATGCTACAAACTTGATACATTGAAATTGGAAAATTGAATTTGTTATGATGAATAAGACGTATTATGTATGTATCTACGATTGTATCATAGACAAAAAACCTGGGATTTATTGTAGAACATTGATTGTAATGTAAAAGAAGAACATAGAATGGGGACGGCCGTGGTGAGGTTCTTGTTCTTCTTAGTTGCAGTAATCCTTACTGGCTATACTTACCTTGGTAGCTTATAAGTGATGTATAGTTATATATATATTTATTCTATAGCGGACAACGGACCAGATAGGTCTCCTATATGGTGAGAAAACACCACAGCCCATAAACAACCGCACCACACTCCGCGCATTAGTCGTGTTGCCGGCTTTTTACGTCCTTTAAACAGCACTTTAAGGGCCTCCGCTATCCTCACTCACTCTGCGAAAGACAGTACAAGTACCATTTAGTGCCCCAATTAGTGCGTCAAATGCTTCAGCATGGCTCTCCCACGGGTGAAGTCTCTAAAGACTTTTATACATTTAGTCTATATATATGTAAAGATAGGTTATTTAAATGAAGCTGTTATTGATATTTTGAAGATAATTTCAAACAAATGTATAAAAATCACGAGGGATCTAGCCGTGTAGGAGAGCCTTCCCCATTGCACTGGAATGATTTGAGGCCATATCAAATTGTCCCCTTCCTCGCGCAGCTGTTAGCGCATAATTGCTCTTATATCTCAAACACAAGCCACATAATCACTTGACGCGATGCCGGGAACTGCTCCACAGCAGGATGACTATAATCGTAATAGCTGAACGTGCCGACCTATAACTTATTTTCCAACAGTGGTATAATTACCATTCACTGAATCTTCTCATAATATTCTCTGGGAACGCAGGTGATAAGTGTATTTTTGGAAGTGTAATATCCCAACTTCGAATCGCTGCAGACGTAAGAATGGATTTTTTTACTGAAATGGAGCTTATATTGGCTCGGTAGGTAAGGTTTAAATTTATTTGTAGACATGGTATGTCCACATTGAACAGTAGCAAGCTTATTACTTTTGAGCGAGCAACATTTGTAGGAGTATTGAATGTATCTAAAGAATCTGATTTCTTAACCAGATGTGACCCAACAGACGGGGTCAGCGTCCAGCTGCCATTTATTTAGCCCATCATATAAGTTATCCTGTCTAAAGTATGCATGCATATATGTTGTTTTATTTTCAACACGGATTGATCATTCAGAGAATCTAAGAGCTATGTTTAAAATTGACTATGTGACCTTCATTCAATCATCCTTTTAATAAGGGCTTCCTAATGCGTAAAAAAGTATATTTTTCTTATTTCAAAATAATTGAATTGTGGTTGAAGTTGAGGGACATAGTGGTTAAAAATAAAACTAATTTATTCCTAAGATATGTAACATATTTTATCTTTACAACTGATATTTTAATAGATATATAGGAATAAGTTAAATTTGTATAAATTTTAAATGCCAAAATGTGAGTAATACTTCCTTTATTGTTCCCAGACGTGCAATGTCATAGATACATATGCTGAGCTATCCTGCTTTAATGTCTTCAGTATTTTGTGTATCCCATTTCCTTAAATATTTCATGAGCATAGTTTAAGGCCTTTAGAAGTTACCTTTTGTGGTGACAGATGTTACAGCAAGAATTTTACCGTTTTAAATAATTTTATACAGGTTTTGGTAACTTTGTTTCTAAGAGCAATTTTGTAAGACTATTACAAACTTGGTATTAGAGAATTCGAGTTAATAGCTTTTCATTTAAATGACTAGAACATCCGATGAATCTCGCATTCGTAAAAGGAATTATTTTTGTGAAAGCACAGACGATGCACATTGAGAAGCACATACAGACAGTGTCTTTGTTAATATAAAATTTATCATCTACGAAAAAAACTAAAAATAAATCTAGAAATAGGTACATTCAGATACATTTTTCCTTAATATACCGATAACATACTTAGGAAAATGTGTTTTTATTACTTATTTTTAATAGATGAGTATATCAATACTTTTTCCTCATACATCTTAAAAGCAAAATCACCACACTAGCTGAAGTATTAAGAAATTGCATAATGGGTAGGTACTTGCCAGCTTAAGACCATAACAAACTTTCGTTGTCTCTCTTTGTTTAAATTTGCCCCATCTAATAGTATACAATTTAACCTTTATTCACGTAGATTCATTCTTTTTAATATATTAAAAATATAGCTTTTCATATCTTCGTTTTGGACAATAAAATGCATACTTAGAGATATATTTATAATAATATTAATAATAAATGATATTCTATTATCGTATTAAAGCCAATCATTAGAAGAGACATTTTTTAAAATCATAGTGATTGTTAAAGTTAAATATTGTTATGAAATAATTCTAATAGTACCACAATAATAACAATTGACTTAAATAATAGAGTCATTTTTTACTATTTATTAAGTAACGTAAAAAACAAATGTTATATTTTTACTAGCGAAGCAGTATTTCATAAACATTTAAAATACAAATAAAATATTACTTCGATAAAATCACATGTAAGTAGTATTACATTCCTTGCTCCGAACGGAGATCGTTCATTACTTCATTAGTGTACTTCTCTACCGGTCACAGTAATTTGTAGCTCCAACATCACGGAATTCGGGTTTGCGGTTTCCTTTGGGAACGTGCGCGCGTTAGGTAATGTTCTGGGAAAACTTCGATTGAGGTATGTTATCTATGGTCGAGCATTGAGATTAACTTGTTAAATATTTAAGTATGTTTTTATCCAATTTTTATGTATGATTCTTTTAGTCCTCTCTATTTTTTGTCTATTTTAAGAAAAAAAAGAAAAGATAGTGTAGATAGACAATATTCATTTTTAATATTCAATAAACCAAGTACCTAATAGATTTACTGTAATTTTTCTATCAATTTAAAAGCAAGCTTATTCAATGCTTGAATAGATCTCTAATGATTTTTGTATTAAAGATTGAATGATCAGCCTTGGCTTGGCTTGAATTTTTATACAAAATAAGCTCTCAATATAAAATTCCGCGTATTCCAGTCTATGAATAAAAAATACTAATTGCTTTTAGAGCGTACGGAGCGTCAACAGAACACGATTAAGCGATATATGGAATATTTACGGTCTTACAATAAAAACGATGTACACGAAACACGTCCCTTCGTGGCATGTCCATCAAATAAATAATGATAGGTAGGGTTCAGGGCATTGGCCTTCCGTGTTTATGGTAGGTGAAGTAGATTACGCGGCCCTATGTTAAATGTCTAGACCTGATGGAATACCGATTTGAAGACTGTAATCCATAGGTTTTGGCTGCAAGCCAGTGAGGTATTTATCATATAATAATCCTAAGTGGTGCAGTTAGAACAACATATTCGGCTAGATCTTAAACGAGAATTATATTGGCAACGAAAATAATATTTTTTTATTAGTTTATAGTTCGTTGCTTAAGTATTAATTTTAGAAATAATTATTTTAATTATATTAATATATTTTTTAGTAATAATTTTGAGAAAGCAGTATTTGATTAACCTATAAGTTATCATTAATAAAAAGGCTCTCACTGTCAAGTCTTACTTTTGAGATTCTTCCCTTCTGCCTCATTGTAATCATAAAATTAGGGTTTATTATTTATTGAGAGATATAGAGTACTAAAATATCACACCTCATAGATAGATCAACCGCAATTTTGTGAAATACATCGCATCGGCTAGAACATCTTTAATAAGCTTAACTCCTCCGCTAACTGTCGGAGGTAAGGTATTAAAAAGTTGTCAAAGTGTCTCCAATAAAGTTATCTGCGATGGACAGCAACTCGGTGTCACCGATGCCGGAATTAGCGCCTATAGCGGAGTTCGACAAGTCACCTCCTTCGCCGCCAAACGAAGAGGTTCCGATGGACGACCTTCCGCCACCCCCGGCCACCATTTCACACCCTGAAGCCAACCACAATCACATTAAGAAGTAAGAACTTTTTTATTTATTTATTATATAGATTTACTAGCTTACCCTGGCTAAGGTTGTTTTGCCACATGCATTATCTAGGCATAATGTCCCTATTAACAAATAAGGTTTAACCGTAAAAGGGTGAAAATTGAGGGTTCATATATTTTTTCATGCTGTATGATAAAATGGAGTGAACCACACTTATTATATACGGGGATGAAAACTAGAAAGTAGCTGACTCTCATACTACTCAATATGCATACAAAATTTCATTAAACTCGGTCAAGCCATTTCGGAGGAGTATGGTCACGTAACATTGTGACACGAGAATTTTATATATTAGATAATCACATAATAATAAGAATCTCGTAGCCGAGCGATCTTTTAAAGGCATTTTGTGCTGCGCACCACCACAATTAACTTGAGACATATTTGCGAAGCAATCTTCAAAAAAAGAGCTGACAACTGCGGTGCTGCAAGGACTGGGGGTAGCCATGGGTGCAGGACCGCTTATTCTAGATGAACATCCTGCTCGTTTGTCACCATTTACAAAAAAAAAAGCTCCCGTGACGTTATGAGCAATTTAATATGGAAATTGTATTCGATCTTTGATCGTCGACGACCGTTGTCAGCTTTATCACCTGAAATTTAAAGGTACACGAAACCATAAGAAAAGATAAATAAGGAAACCAATTAAATTAAATGTTTGAATAAAATAGCCAGCTCTCCTACATGCACCTACCTAAAGAAAATCTGATGACACAGATGTATAACTGGTGTATCTACCATATAGTATACCTATACTTTATTGATGTAATATCATTATTTTCCTAACATGATCTCCCTGTCAGTTATCTGGGTATTAGATTATTCAACTTTGATTAATGTAGGTATTAACTTGGATAGCGATATCTAACACCGTCCCCGACATCGTTCCTAAATCACTGAATCGATTCAAAGTAAACGCTAACAAGACAAGAGTTTGTACCAATGTGATTTATTATTTATTCTATATCATATTACGCAGTAATAATTATTTATTTGAATGTATTGCCGTGTTTACATGATATTTAAAGTAATATGGTAAGATGTATCTATTTTGGAAGTGAAGTTTAATCTTTCTTTGAATTTGTAATATATAAGATATTAGATAAAGAACATATACTAGGTATGTTTTATGAAGTATTTTAAATAATGCTATCAAATGCGATGATTCCCATGATCGTTTCCTAGATACCCACTACACAGACTACCGATTATCTCAGTATTTCTTTTGCTAAATATTTTTTTGCTTTTCCTTGGATGGTTTATTAAAAAAAATACCCGAACGACACACAAAATAATGACAAGAAATCATTACTCAATGAAACAATTAAGTGATATTATTGTAGTTATTATATTATAATAATTTTCCCTTGGGAGAGCCATGCTGAATCATACGCTGACGCACTAATAGGGTCGGCTCGTCCGAAGTGATACCACGGGCTCACATAATACTCAGTGTGAAACTGTACTTGTACTGTGTTTCGCAGAGTGAGTGAAGATATCGGAGACCCTTAAAAGCGCCGCTTAAGCGGTGTAAAAACCGGCAACACAACCAGTCCGCGTACTGTGGCGCGGTTGTTCATGGGCGGCGGTATTCCCGTACCATATAAGAGACCCACCTGCTCTGTTTTCGGTTATAGAATAAAAAAAGGAATTATTCAACATTCAAATGTATCGTCACAACACTATCGTCGCTGTCATCTATCAGAGTTTACGGTACTACAAATGATAAATTGAATACATCGATCGAGTTTCAATAATGCACAAGAGATGGCGCACAACACAACAAAACACTTCTTTTAAAAATCTACTTTTATAATAATTATTTATATTTGAATTGTATTCAGTTGATACGATAGTAAATTAAAATTTTTATATTTTTGAAAGATTACTGGGAGTCGATGGTTTGCCGAGCGTCAGACGAGTTTTATTAGTTGAAGTAGGGCGGGCATCGCGCTGATGCCGAAACGAAATTTCCGAGTTGTGAGTTGACACGGCCGTGGCGGGAAACATGCTCATGTGATCGGTTGCCGCCAATTTATCTTCCGAACTTTTACTTTTTCGATTTTATTGTGTGTTTTGTGTTGTTCAATTTCAATAAAGTTGAGTTTACGTGACATA
>DWCF01005725.1:0-13639 GCA_018230265.1 Delias oraia
AGACGTCCACTTCTGGACATAAGCCTCTCCCTTGGACCTCCATGAATATCTCTCGCATGTGACCTGAATCCAGCGTCTTCTGGCGACCTTTATAAGGTCGTCTGTCCACCTTGTGGGTAAACGTTCCACGCTGCGCTTGCCCGTCCGTGATCTCCACGGACACACATTTTTTAATTAGCTGTGTGGTAATTCTCCTGACTGTTATTACAGATGTATTTGTTGCTAGAGTTGTTCGTTTTTATTGTTTTAAATTATTCATAATTAGTTGTAAAATATTTTATTTGTTGTGCCAGCATCAGCAGTTTTCTCCCGAATTTGTTCTAAGTTATTGCAGATTTCAATTATAATAATTATACGTATTCATCAGCGGTATCTATTGTTCTATTTATAATCAGTTGTAAACATTGTACAGGTGTCTTAAATTTTTTGTGTAATGATATCGTGGCTTCTACAGTATTATTAGTTTGATTTAATTATAATATTTACAATTTCATGAGTTTCTTTTGTTCTTATGAGTTCTTTATGTAACAGTTGACGTCGTAAACCATTTTTCTGGATTGCCGTTTAAAAAAATTTAATTTTTGGATTTTTTGTACTATTACGTATTACTAAAGCAATATATACGCAACTGTACCTAAGACGCGTAAATTCCACGGGGGAGGTTTGGTGTTGCGGTGCACACCCGCCCCTCGCACTCCATCTTACCACACTTAAAAATTTAACTACTTTTGCCGAGCGATCTTAACTTATTGCACGATCTATACAATTATGTATTCAAAATTAATTTAACAAAAAAAAAAAAAAAAAAATCAGACATATAAAAATATTGATCGGACAAAGTATAAAAAATAATTACTGATGAAATGAAATACTGAACTAATCGATTTGATAAAGAAAGCGCTAATTTAATAGTAAAAATTTATTTAATTTTAAAAAAATAATCAATTGCAAATTGACGGTAATATGTCCATCCATTGAACTGTTAAAACAAAATATTGAAAAATTCATATTCAGATGCCAACTTCAGAAAAGTGCGACGCACACGGCACAGAAAACCCTTAGACAGGCAAAATAGGCTCTCAGACTTCGAGTTTCGGAAAATAACCTGTTTTACTATTACTAAACCTTTATTAATTTTCATTTAGGACCCTAATAGTTCACATAGAATAAAAATATTGCTATAAGAGACTATAAGCTGTGACGTAAACCGTAAAGTGAAGCGCCTGTCAATAATTATAAAAAATTGAAAATACGGAATACTTAGTAGGCTAGAACCATAATACCATACACTATTCAAAATACTCTTGCATTTTATATTAATTTTGGAGATTACGCCGAGAATTATCAAATTGAATACATATTTTATAATCTTCAATAGAAAACGTTGTATTGAATTTTTATATTGTAAATTATGGCATCGCCGTTAGAACAATTTGTGAACAATGTACGAAGAAGTTCGGCTTCAGGTATTTCAACGAGTATGCTTTATTTATTGAATCCTGATTTTCTATAGTTTTGTTTTCATACGTTATCATATTTTACAGGAAATTTTCGCGAGGTTTGTGAAATAATATCAAAATCAGATGAAGTACTTCAGAGAAATAGTGCTCATCTCAACACAGTTCTTGAAACTCTTGACATCCAACATCATTCTCTTGGTATACTGGCTGTTTTAGTGGCAAAATTTTCTTTGCCACAGGTAATATAATGTTTATTTTAATATCAATAATGGCTTTCCAATCTCAGTTGTTCTATATACATTGTTCAATGGGTTAATAAGATTTGTCTATTTTGGAACAAGCCTATTTTAACCAATATAAGTGATTACTTGAGTATTTATGGACTTTCTGTATTACAAACAAACGACAATAATATATATAATATTTTAGAAATAGATTATGTATGAAAATGTACCAGATTACTTATTACAATTATTATTGTTATAATTTTCAGGGTTCCAATGATGTTGATAGAACAAACATGTATCAACAGATTTGTGATTTTATAACTAACTGTATTGGAGAACAAGTTAGATTCTGCCCCGAATTATGTAAGTATATATAGTCGGAACAAGTAAAACTAAAATTGAATATATCCTGTTTTTATTACTTTATAAAGAATTATTGTTTGTAAAATTTCAAAAAGAATAGGCATAATATGAGGTGGCACTTTACCTATTGATCGTTAGACCTCCATTGCTATTAGATAAAAATTAAAAATCTCTGATTTAATATGATATGTGAAAAAATATATTTCAGTTGCTGAGCTGTGCCATTTGCTAACTGAACATCTAGTGGAAGTGAAGCAACCTATTCGTGGTATTGAGATACTCAAGAAAGCTATTAGGAAAATACAATTGTTTGATTCACAATTAACATCAATACATGCAGATTTGTGCCAACTGTGTTTGTTATCTAAATGTATGAAACCAGCACTTAAGTTTCTAGATACTGATGTCACTGGAATAGGATCTGAGGTATTTATTAAGCTAATAGAGTTTGATTTGGATAACACAGATAAAGGCTACACATCCATTGTCCTGCAAGGGCTGGGAGTGTCCCTGTGGACACTCCCAGCCTGTATGTGGATCAGCAGTCTGTACACAGGACTGCTGATCCTTGGTGAGCCTCCTGCTCGTTTGTCATTGTTTTCATATGCTAAAAAGGACTTTCTGTAGACTCAATTATATTCATTTCTCTGTTAAAGTAAAGTTATATTAAAATTATTACTTTTTTCTTAATGATTTAATTTTCCAAGGACGTGCTTAACAATGCCACCACTCAGTTTTAATAAAGTTTAATTTTAATTGTAGGTTGATATTTTATTGTTCAGTTCATGTGTGTAAATAAAAATGTAAATGTTTTTTACAGCTTGGTGGAAATAATGACTCCAAACATTTCTTACTTTACTATTATTATGGAGGAATGATATATTGTGCTTTAAAAAATTACGAGAGAGCATTATATTTCTTTGAAGTAGTTGTAACAGTTCCTGCAATGGTTGTATCACACATAATGCTGGAGGCCTACAAGAAATACACCTTAGTTTCTCTTATTCTACATGGCAAGGTAACTTCAATTCTTGATTTATGTCTAACACAACCCATTAAAAACAAATAATTGCATTCTAATCGTTTCACGACCTATTGGCATAATTTAGTAGGATTGTACTTGTTGAACATTTGTGGTGATGATAATAAAATTATATATAATAATTTCAATTAAAATATATTATTGAACATAGATTAATTATAATGGTATCAACTATTATTATCCTATTAGAAAGTTGATACAACTTCAACATGGACTTCATATTTAATTTTTTATGGTATAGTGGACAATGAAGCAAGTGGGTTTCCGAAATAGGATGAAAACACCGCCGCCAAATAACCGCGTATTTTTGGCTTCCAATATTCTCATTTGCTCATCAGAACACAGTGCAAGTACCACGCCCAGTATTCTATGATAATTATTAATTTTCAGATATTACAAATGCCAAAATACACTTCACAAGTGGTGTGTCGCTTCTTGAAACCGCTATCTGTGGCATATCACGATTTAGCCACATCACAACATGCAGCGGTGAAACATAGTGAGACGTTTGTCAGGGACAAGAATATGGGATTAGTAAATCAGGTACATAATTTTAATCGACTTAAAGTAATGTATTGAACGAGCGAAGGGACAAATTTTCTGTTGTTGACATTTGACCAGCATTGACCAGCAATTCAAAATCTTCACAAGATATAGATATCAAATTTTTAAAACCATGGTTCCAACTTCTTCATTTCTTTTTGTTCTCTGGCAAAAGAAAGCACTACGTTTTCCGTTCAAATTAACTACTGAAACTGAAGTATCTTCGCTAGAAACTGCTGAGTGACTGTGTTCACATACAGTTATGCTGAACTGTGTGCTAACAAAAGTTACGCATCATCGTTATCAGTGGACACGGAACGCGATACAAATTAGTAACTGCACTGCTGTAGTTACGCACAAAATGTTTACAAGCACATTCCTTAAAGTCCAGCAACGCACCCGCGGCGCTGCAAGGGCGAGGGGTTTTCATGTATAGAGGACAGTTTGCCCTATGCGAGCCTCCTGCTCCTTTCCCACTGATTACAAAAAAAAAATAGCACACTATTTTGATGGAATCGAGCCTTCAGTAAAACTAAATTGTACTGTTTAAATTATCAATTTTATACTTTTGCATAATGCTTACTTGAAAAATTTCAGGTCATCAACTCTATGTACAAAAAGAATATACAAAGACTAACAAAAACCTTCTTAACACTTTCACTAAGTGATGTGGCGGCGCGTGTTCAGCTACCCGGTCCAGCTCAAGCAGAAACCTATATATTAAATATGGTATATAATAAATTTAATATACTTTATATTACGACGTAGTAGGACGTCCGCTGTTTGACACAGACCTCTTCATTGGACCTCCAAGCATACCTGTCGGAGGCGCCTGCCTCCAGCGTCTTCCGCCGACCTTTACAAGGTCGTCTGTCGACCTTATGGATGGACGTCCTACGCTGCGCTTGCTTGTCCATGTTCTCAACTTTAGCAGTTTTCAACCCCATCGTCCTTCTGCTCTGGCGTCTTGTACTGTGTTTCGCAGAGTCAGTGAGGATATCGGAGGTCCTTAAAAAATACCGCTTAAGTGGTGTGAAAAATGGGAACATCGAACGGGTGTTCATGGGTGGTGGTGTTCTCTTACGATATAGGACTCCTGCTCCGTTGTTCGCTATACCATTAAAAAAATTGGTGTAACTCTTACCGTATTCACTGTACATGCTAAAATGTCTCGAAAATAATATATCAGCCAATTTACACAATACCATTATATATTATAACCTATTTTTTTTAATGAGATAGTGGACAACGGAGCAGGTGTGTCTCCTATATGATAAGAGTACACCGCCGTCCATGAACAACCGCGCCACAGTTCGTGCATTGGTTGTGTTGCCGACTTTTTATGCTACTTAGGCGGCACTTTTTTAAGGGTTTCAGATATTCTCACTTACTCTGCGAAACAAAGTAAAAGTATCGATACACGCTAAGTATTCTGTGAGTCATTACTATTCTAATGTATACTATTGTAAACTTATATCAAAATCCATTCCGTAAATCTATTTATCCGTACTTAACCAACATTCGCGTTTATATTATTAATAGGCTAATGTTGTATTTTCTACATTACAGATTGAGGATGGTGAAATATATGCTATGATTAACCAAAAAGATGGAATGGTAATATTCCTTGATAGTCCTGAGAAATATGCATCTCCAGAAACGTTATGTGTACTTGAGCAACAAATGGCGTCCTGCACAAAACTACATCAATATATTCAGGAAATGGATGAACAGATACAAGTTCATTCGCAGGTAAAGCAAAACTTATTAAAATTAGAAAAGTATTTCTACTGAAAATATTGTTCTTAATATAATGTTATCATTTTGCAATCATCAATATCAGCCTATCAAGTCCATTGCTGGATCTAGACCTCCCCATTTTACAAAAATTAAAATACAATTTCTTAAAAAAGTTTTCATGGGATAGTGAGCGCCGGAGCAGGTGGGTCTCCTTGATTGAAGAAGTCACCACCGCCTATGGATAGCGGTGCCACTATCAGTGTTCTGGTTGTGTATCAGTTTTATACTAAACTTAAAAAATGTATGAGAGGTTGTCAATACCAATTGTATTTCTTTGGCTTTATCTTGTCCTATTGTGTCAAGTGAAATTGTTCTGGTGCGAAATGATCCTATTTTTTAAACCATTTTTAGTATGGATAATTTTTATATATAATGATCAGGATTATTTTACATAACAACGTATTGTCAACATAATTTTCAACTTTTTTTTTCTCTTTCAGTATATCAAAAAGTCTGTGGGATGCCACGATGAAGATCAAACCTCAGCAACAAGTCAAAACTCTAAGGCCACATATTCAATGTAAACAAATTAAATTTGTATTCATTTTAAGTAAATAATAAAGTATAACATGATATTCATAGTACATTCCTTACACCCATATTTAAGTAATATTAAAACAGCATGAGAGCAAATAAATTGTAAAATTAACTGAAACATTTTGTTATTTCTGTTGAGAATTACACTGCATCATGTACTGCTTCTGTCAATGCAGTCATGCTTTCCAATGGTGTTTGAGGAGTAATGCCATGACCTAAATTGGCTATGTATCTCTTTTTACCAAACTTCTGAACCATTTCTATTGTTAGATTCCTTATTTCTTCCTATAAACCAATAGTAATACTTTTTAATATTATCTAACCATACAAATACTATAAATATACATTTATTTATTGTTATTAAGGGAACTTACAGGAGTTTTATACAGATCTTGTGGATCGAGATTTCCCTGCAAGGTGATGTTGTCACCGATAACTTTTCTTGCTTCAGTGGGATCAATTGTCCAATCTAACCCTATAGTTTCATATCCCATTTTTGCCTGAATGTCTAAGGAATGACCTCCACCTTTGGCAAATACTGTCTGTAACAATATAAAATATCTTTAAGAATAAATATATGATTTAATATTTACACATTCTAAAATAAGTACCATAGGGACTTGATCTAAGTTATTGTCTTGAAGTTTTTGCTGTACACCCTTTCTTATATCTCTCAAGTAAGGTGCTGACACTTCAGCAAACTGTTCTCTTGTCAGATGATCTGCACTTGATTCAAATACCTGCAGTAATTGTGCTCCGCTTTTAACCTAGACAAGAAAAAGTATAAATTATCAATAAAAGTTATTTATTTGCTGTAAATCACTCAATGAAACAACATAGTAGAGATGTTAACAAGTTATTACCTGCATAACAAGGTAGTCTATAATTACCCTTGTCAATAATTCTAATAATTTGTGAACATCTTTAGGATATTTTTCTAACCATTCTTTTGTTTTAGACATAGTTTTGCTTCCACCACCCTCAATCATATATCCCATGAGTGTGAACTGAAATTGTAATATTGATTCCAAGACTATAATTAATTATTAATTACATGCATATTATTTTCAAGGTATCTTAATAACCAGTAAATATCTTATATCCTGCACAAACAAGGCCACAATATGATAATTACTAAGACAAATAATAGATACATAAATTAACAAATAATGTTGAAAAAATACCTACTGGAGCTCCAGTGAAACCGATTAAAGGCACCTTTCCTTCAATTCTATGCCTGGTCAAAGTAATTGCCTGTCCTACATATAATAGCCTGGACACGGCACCATCTTCCTTAAGTTCATCTATTTCAGACGGGCTAAGAAGTGGATTAGGAAAAACTGGTCCCTACAATATCAAATTATTTATGACCGATAATGAATATAAATATATCAAATTATTTATGACCGATAATGAATATAAATATATCACTTTGGGTTCATAAATTTAAATATACCTGACCAGGATGCATTTCTACAATCATTCCCAAAGCCTGTGGTATTACTAATATATCACTGAATATTATTGACGCATCTAAATGTGGATATCGCCGTAACGGTTGTAAAGTGACTTCACAAGCTAGTTCTGGAGTACGACAAACAGTAAAAAAGTCGTGTTCCGCTCGAACTTTTTGAAATTCTGGTAAATATCTTCCGGCTTGACGCATTACCCACACTGGAACTTTATCTACCTCTTTTCCATATGCTGCGTCTAACAGTCTAGTGTTCTTTAGCGCTGGGAAATTCTATAAATATACAATTTATTCATTAATGTTTGATTTAATTGTTATAAACTAATAGGTATTATAAGGTAATGTAGTTTTTAACCTTGTTTGATAATTCCATTATTGAATCGCACCTTATTATGTTTAAAAACAAATTAATTGCGAATTTTAAGAGATTTATCTTATCAATTTTTAATATTATTTATTATATAAATAGTGCAAATAACATGACTTTAACTATTAGAGTTTAAAAATGCGAATTGTAATGAGCTGTCAGTAACCGGAAAAAATCAATGTCATAGCTGTCACTGTCAGTAAATTTAATCACGTTGTCAATAGTCATTCGTACTTAAACCGAATTTTATATACAACAGCATGTTTATTTTATATACATCTTATATAGGAACACTATTTTGGGTTGTTGAGATGATTATGTGTAAACGAATTGTCTTCTTATTTTCGTAAAGGAAACGTTGTCTATCAAGTATCAATATTAATTGGGAAGTGACCGACCGTTTACTGCTTCAAACTCGGGTACCATTTATGTCTTGTGGTTAAATAATATTGCAAAATATTTTTATCATGACACTCGAGCTGTAACTTTATTAACACGCAGTCCGCGAATTTGTTGTTGCAGGGTTTTCTACATAAGCGCCATAATTTCAAGGGCCTCACTCACTTAGCGAAACACACTGTAAATTCTGCTTCACGCTGAGTATTCTGTAAGTCCGTGGTATCAATTTGGACGAGCCGGCGCAATTTTTGCATCAGCAGTATATGCTTCAGCATGGCTCTCCCACGGGTGCGTCAGCGTTAAGACTAAGCCTGATTTAATTGTAATTTGTTTTTTTATTAAAAGCTGCTATTATATGATGAATTTATTGTTTTTATTTTCAATAATATATCCTAACATTGTAATATTTTTTTAAACGCGCCACATAATAATTATCGATGCAATACTAGGCTATCAAATACTGAGATTACCTACAATTATCACAACTAAATAGAATATAAAATAACTTTTAAATAATATACTTTTTTATAAAAGTAAAAGCATAAGTAACGCTCAACATGTAATTTCGTTACCATTTTAATTAATTAATAATAGAAAAACAACGCAACTTTTAACTCTTGGTGAATTCATAACCTCAAAATAATTAGCCAGATTATACCTGCCTGTGACATATTTTCAAAGCGACATCAGAGGGGTGCTGCGTAGTTTTTGTAATCCAAGCAATATAGCAACCTAGCAACAATATTTTTTATATTTAAACCTTTTCTCCATAGTCCCAATAAAGTTGATTCGACTCAAAGGAACAGGATTGTAGCTCGTTACTGGTTCACATTTCCTTGTTTTTGTATCATTTCTATGAAATTGGCGTTTTATATCTTTCAAATTTTACCTTACTGATTAAATGCTAATAGTGTCGAAGTATAAATTTCACTTCAGTTCAGTTACTCTTTGGTTTTGTACGTCTGACTTTGTATAAGAATTAAATTAAAACAAAAAATGCCATAGAATTGTAAATAAAGTATAAAGATATGGTACTAGGCAAAATATATCGTGTAAATAATTGCACGCATACCATTTACATGCATACAAATTGAGTACCTATCGATTTTATGAAAATATTTTTTTTTCATCATAATTTCTCGGCTCGTCCGAAGTGATACCACGGGCTCACAGAACACTCAGCGTTAAACGCTACTTGTACTGTGTTTCGCTGAGTAAGTGAGGTTATAGGATGCCGCTTAAGCGGTGTAAAAAACTGGCAACACAACAAAAGCGCGGACTGTACGCGGTTGTCCATGGGCGGTGTTCTTTTACCATATAGGAGACCCCCTGCTCAGTTCTCCGCTCATATATAAGTATTATAAAAATATATATATACCTATTGGAGTTGCATTAATTTGGCTGTGAGTAAATTATTGCATTAAAGACGCAAGCGAGGGTCCATTGTAACACAATCAAAACAGGTGCCAATGTGACTTGTGCATTCCAAAAAATATTAGTCGCACAAAACCAGTTAAATTAAATTTTCACGATTGATAAAGAATATACACATTATTACTAAATGTATTTTAAAATATTTAATTGAAAAATAATAAGCAATTTTTGATAGTTAATATTAATAGAAGAATTTAAGGAAATTGTGGTATCGGATCCATCGCAAACAATACAACAAAAGGTACAAAATGCAAATTACATATGTAAAGCCCTAATTTGATTTATTACTTTAAAGTCTGAAGACGTAAGAATAAGAATTTAAAAAATTAAGAGTGGTTTACCTTTAAGCTTAAGTTTAGCCTCGTAGCTAAATGGTTTAATAGGTCTACAACGAAGCGAGAGGTATCGGGTTCGATCCCCGGCTTAGACAATTATAAATTATAAATTTATTTATAATTTACTCGGTCTGTGGAAGGACTTGACAGTGGCCTGGTGTCTTAATACTGTCACACCTATGGGAGAGCCATGCTGAAGCACATGTGGACACACTAATTGGGCTTGACGTGATATCACGAGCTGACAGAATACTCCACGTGAAACAGTATTTGTACTGTGTTTCGCTGAGTGAATATTTAAGGCCCTTAAAAATACCGCTTAAGTGACGTAAAATGCCGGCAACAAGACCAATACCTTATAGGAGACCTACTCCGTTATCAGCTATACTATAAATATATATAGAGGAATGAAAAATAGAGGTCCGATTTTCAAACCTACCCAATATGCACACAAAATTTTATGATAATCGGTCAAGCCATTTCCGGTCAGTTTAAGTAGGAACACAGCGCGACACGAGAATTAACATTAGATTTGCGACATTAATTCACAGTTAAATTCGGTGGTCGCTGTAGTTTTGTTGTATAAAATATGCAAATTAGCGATATTTTTGTATTTCTATGAATGAGGTCATAGTTTAAAATTGTGGGGTGATGTCGTTGGTTAGTTACAAGCGTGGTGTTTTGCAAAAACGAAATATCTCGCCCGTTGACCCACGTGATCATGCCGTGTGATAGTGCGGTCTGGGTACCTGCGAACTATGCCTTATCAGACGTATTAAACACGAACGCTTTACTGAAATTTATTTGTAACGAGAATTCGCTATGGACTATTTACTGATTTTATCGGATATCAAACTCTGCTACTTAATCGTTCTTGAAACAGTGATTTACATTCTCTCGCTTATTGCAAAGTAATTTCTTTGTTTTGGGAGGCAAACGAGCTGGAACCTAATATTGGATAAGTAGCCCCCGCTCCTGCTTGGCTGCGAGTGCGTTGCCGACCTTTTAGAGACAGGAACCTTCTTTATTGAAGGTATCCAGCTGATTCTACAGAGTGGTAGGCACAAAATTCCTTGAAATCACTTAGTTGCGGAACTTATAAACTGTTGTATCATGTCATTATATTTCAGAGCCTCGGCTCAAAGTAGACTTATAAGCTACACAAAGTAAGAGGTATCAGGTTGGACCCCCGATCTGATTAAAAAAATTATAGTAGTAAATTATAGTAGAAAAATTCAGTGTTTGGTACAGCTTGCTAGTGACCGGGCGAGTGGACACTATAACACCAGTTTGAGAGTCATTCCGAAGCATATGCTAACGCATTAATTGACCCGGCTGTTACGAACTACCACGGATTAACAGAATACTAGCGTGTAACAGTACTAGTACCTACTGTGTTTCACTAAGAGATTGAGGATGTCGGAAACACGTGAAACTATACAATTCAAACGGCGTAAAAATCGCAACATAATCTAAGCTCGGAATGTGGCGCGGTTATCCTATTATACAGACAACATATTTATTTTCGTTCTTTAAGGTCATACAACAATGACAATGGTTTGCAAGCCCACAGACTAGATATCTTATAATTAAATATATTCTTATTCAAATATAATAGTCTACGTGATCTATAACGATCACGTACATTGACCCTGAAGATTATTTTTAATGAAGAATCACCTAAGGTTTTCCTGTCGCTAACCAAGAAAAGGCCGTTGACTTAACCATTGTAAACAGTTCCTTATCGCAGAGCGTTCGCTTGATGACTCGTTTTATCTATCCCAAACTGTCACCGACCAGCCTTCTGTTTCAAACACGGGCATGAATTGTAAAAATACAGGCTAAACTATCATTTTAAAGTTTCACACACAAACATGACAATATAATACAAGACATTATAATAATAGCTTCCTAAAAACTCTTCCTTATTTTCTTGCTTCTGAAAATGGAAGGTGTCTAAATATTGTTTTTCGTGTTGGTCAAATGCAAGACTTGCGCCAAGGTCTTGTGCATACACCTGGTATTGGTCTCGGTCTTGGTATTGCGCTCCTAGTCTTGGTCTTGGTTTGCAGCAAGACTCTTGCAATTCTTGTAATTACCAATTATACTATTTATTAAATATTAAAGTTTATTTATTAAAGAGATCTATTTATTTAAGTTTATTTCAGATCTTAGAAAAACCTATCAGAATAGGAACATTTTGAGCTTGAATTAGCATAGCCATAGTAAAGACCAACCAGACTTATAAAATATGTCTAAAGATTTAATGAGAAATTCCAAAAATCACTGCCAAAAAAAAATAGCTGCAAGACGCTAGAGTCTTGCAGGCTTAGTCTTGTACTTGCTCAAGTCTTACACGGTCAGTCTTGGTCTTTCTAAAATTGGGCGGTCTTGGTCTTGCATTTTGGCAACACTAATTGTTATATGCTATAATAATCTATTTATAATTACGTCTGTTTTTTAATGAAATATTGGGAGGCAACGGAGCAGGAAATCTCAGTGTATGGACCCGGCCCCAGCTTAGCTATGGGTTCATTGTTGGCTTTTTAGGGATAGGTAGGTACCTACGCTCTTTTTTGTAGGTCTCCAAGTGGTAGCCGATAGGTATTGATTTATAAAAAAACACTAAGTTATTAAAATTACGTACTTATTGTCATATTATTATGATTTATTAGTATTTTTAAAAGATTCGTAGGTAAGTGAAATAAAATTGAATGATTATACAGTTACAATGACCGGACAAATGCCTTTTAGGAAGGGCTTTATAATGACCGGACAAATGCCTTAAGACTGCCTTAACCGTGATAAAGTCTGGCTGACGCACTAATAAGGCCGGCTTGTCCGAAGTTATACCACGGGTCCACAGAAAACTAGCAATGCTTGTGTTTTGTTCAGTGAGTGAGGATATCGGAAGCACGTGAAATAATATCGCTCAAGCGGTATATAAAGCCGCCAACACAAAAAAAGCGCCGATTATGACGCCGCTTGCTATAGGCGGCGGTGATCTCTTACCATAGAGCAGACCCACCTCTATTGCCCGATATACAGTAAAAAAATTGCTTCCCATAGTACCTATACAATAATAAGAATAATGTGAAACGTGGAAGTTTGTAATAGGTGAAACTACTGCGTAGGCGGCAAGCGGCCGGTCTTTTTCTTTTACCTTTTTCTTTTTGCTTTTTTATCGCAGTAGCCTTGCCTCATCTGCTATACCTACGTAGATACTATGTATAATGAACGATTTATTTACCAATTCAGGTATATTTTTGCTTTTTCTTATTGCTTATGTCAGAATCTGCGGTTTAATTAAATAATTATTACATAAAACATTAAAGTTAGTTTTGTATTAGCATAACCGATACAAATATTACTTTATTGATGATAAATACTGGTGCGGACTTTTTATAGGTATTATCAATCTCTACTTCTTTTCTGTAGAGCTGAATTATATAACTCTTTTCGTTAAGACAGCGTTCGTAAGAAACATAGTTCTTCTGTTTTTTTGTCGACTGCAATCCCGACTAAAACGATTATTATTTTTATTTTATGGATTTATAATTGAGTAACATAATTATTTACTCAAAAATAAATTTCTATAGTTGAAAGAAATTTTAAAAATATTTTAGTACCTAGATCCAAAGATTACTTCCCTAGAACGTCA
>DWCF01005726.1:0-13639 GCA_018230265.1 Delias oraia
GTTTATTTTGTTTTACCGTTTAAGCTGTAATTTATAAAGCAAGTTTTAAATAAATTATTTTTATTTTTTCAATCAAACTGAAACGATGGCAGTTGTTCGACGTTCTTAAATTTTTACTTCCACAAGAAACTTTTCTCAGCCGTAAAGCTCTGACCAAGGCGGGATTTATTTATTTGTATTTGATTTTATACAAAAATTTAGATTTTTATTGATAAATGCTTAATTTTTTTATTAAATTCATAGTATGTATTTCCTATACATACTATGAGTTTATACAATAACTTTAAAAAACATTACAAATAAATACAAAATTATACAAATTTTGCAACTTCTACCATACTAGTGATCTGTCCGGTCTATTTAAACTCTACAGACGTACAATGTCCTCGCTTTATTAATACAAGACGCCTAAAGAGGCTCATAATGTAGCTCCGATGAGGATTGGGTCGAATTTGGCCGCTTTAGCAACTTTGTATTGAAAACTTGTATTTAAACTTGAATGTTATAACCTAACCAATCGCATGTCTCACCACCATTGGCACAACAAGCTTTGTCCAGTGTCTACTGAGTTGCTGTATCATTACACTTAGTTCTCTCAGGGCTGCTTCATTGAGCGTTTTTATTTTCAAACCAGTACGTCTTAGGAGCCTTAAAAAAATGAAGTTTCTTTTCTTTATTAGACAACAAGGAATCCGTTGCCCTGCCGGGGTTAAAGGAATACATAGACAGTGGATAACTTTTCCTTGGTGTGCCTCCTACTCTATTGCCTACCGATTTTTTATTAAATAAAACACAATAAGCTATTTATCTTTTACTTTCTTCCGTTTATCACAATATTATATACAGATATTCGCTCACATATAAACATTTCTAATTATTTTTTAACACTGAACGATTTCATTATATAGACAACATAGAAACATATTTGGATATTATACAAAAATCAATACATTTTTTTTCTTTTATATTTACAATTTAAATTATGAGTTTATCCTATCGCTAAAGTGATTGTCAAAAGCCAAATAGCAGACAGATCCCGTATTGACGAGGGGTGGTTCACCAACAGCACGTTTTTGACAGCAGGGGGCGGTGATAGCTGTCAAACATTTCTTACCACCTAAAATCAAAAGAATACTGAGAATACAACCATACTCTAGCCTCGGGGTACCCTTGACGTTTCTGTTCCAAGATTTAAGTAAATTTAATCAATTTTAATACCGTACAATCGAGTTAAAAATACCATCATGTTTTAAATCAGTTATATACGGAAAGATATTTATTGAAAATAAAATAATAATTTAATTTGAACACTTCTATTATAAATTCGTTTTCTTTGGAAAACATAAGAGGTGTTAAAAGTATTTTTTTAATTTATATATTTTTTTATTTTCCATTTTAATATTTAGAAATATATAATGATTTATTCAACCCATGCTACATTGAATCGCTTAAAAGCGAGAAATACAAAATAGAAATAATATTTTGCGGCATCGTAATTAAATAATACCTTTACAAGGACCAATATCTTTTATTTTTAGAATTTATGAAGCAAACTAGCAATGGGCTCACATAAAATGAATGAGCCACGTATATCCTTAGCAACAGAAGGGCTGTTGGTACATTGCTCGCATTTAAGCGATAGCTATGTTATATATGTTCTGCCTTAAAGATCATTTATTTCTAGATTGTGCTCCTAGATTGTTTAGAAGCTGGCAGAGCCAGCCCTGGCACATGTTGTTAGACAATTCCGTTTCTATTGTGTGTGGAGGGTGACATCCCTACACTACAATCGACACGTCTCCGAATTCACCTACTACATGAATTGTGTTGGATAATGAATACTTCATGAACAATCACTAATTAATTATGTTTTTCCTTCATATTTCTTACTAATAAGATTTATTTAACAAGGATAATTTGAAAAACAAATATTATTTTTTTATTTCAATAAAAATTATATTTATATTTACAATAAAAATATTTTTTTTTATTCAAAACATTATATTTACTATTACTGAATTAAAATAAAATTAAAATTACCCGTGTGCCTACAAATATTACCAAGATATATCATCTAATAAGTAACTAATTTATTTATTTAGAAGTAATTTTTGTAATATAATATAAAAATTACGACATATCATTCTGTCTTATTATAAATTAATTGAAAATAAAATTTGAATAAAGCTATTTTAAATTATTACTTCGCGTTCTAATCCAGCAAATATTTCAACTTTAATACAAAAACTGCGCAATTTTATTGAATTTCAAAGTTTAAATCTCATTTAATCTCAAAATAGCATTCGAATATAAACACAAATTGTTTGAAAGAATTTTTTTTAAAGTACGAGGATAATTGGAAAAGTTATAAACAGTTGCCCAGCAAAGTGAAGAGTCGCAAGTTGCCGGCGACCGCGGCGCAGCGCCAACTACACCGGAACTGAATTAAGACTACAACGTCGACCCGTCTACGGTTTACATTACATTGCTATAAACCGTCTGTAGACTGTCTAACATCTGTCATAATCAAATTATAAGAGATTCGTTTTAACCGTGGGAGAGCCATGAAGCATATGCTGGTAATTGGGCCAGCTCGTCCGAAGTGATACTATGGGCTCACAGAATACTTAGCGTGAAATGTTAGCTGTACTTGAAATATTTGAAACGGTACTTCTATAGTGTTTTGATGAGTGAGTGAGGATATCGGAGGTCCTTTAGAATGGCGTTTTTAAGCCATTTTTTGGTTTTAGCCGGCAACAAAACCAATACGCAGACTGTGGTGCGGTTATCCATGAGCAGCGGTGTTCTCTTACCATATAGGAAACCCACCTGCTCAGTTGTACGCTATACAATAAAAAAATAAAAATTATAGCAATATTTTTATAGTATAGCGGGAAATGTAGCAAACGAATCTCCTCTATGATAAGTGATGTCCATCTCTTATTTGAGCAACCAATTCGAACCGTCCTACAATCCGCGTTTTTACACAGTTTAAGCGAAATAAATTTAAGGGTTCCGATACCGTTACTCACTCAGTGAAACTCAATACAACTGCTATTTCACGTTGGTATTCTGTGTACCCGTGGTATCATTTTAGGCGAGGCGGCCCAATTATCGCGTCAGCATATGCTTCAGCATGACTCTCCACATGTGCGACTGCCTGACCGCTGTTAACCCTTTCCAGAGACTGAATAAAATATAATTATTTTATTCGGAGCACTTAGCTAACGAGGCTCTCAAAATAAATAAATCAAGTATACTAAGTCAGATTGCTACCAAAATAAAAACAAAGATGTTTTGTTATAATTTCGTGAAGCCTCCATATTTGTTTGTAAATATTAGAAATGGTAAACGAGACGTATATCCTTTATTTGAGACAATGGGCATATGTTATTGCATATGCCTAGTTGCTTTGGATCCAGTGCTTTTCTTTGAAACATTACTACAATATTTTTATGGTATATCAATAGGGTGGGTAATCTCCTATAAGGTAAGATTGCCTCACCGTCCAACTGCGCCACAGGCCGCACATTGATTGTGTTGCCGACTTTTTACGCCACTTAAGTGGCATTTAAGTGATTCCGATATGCTCACTGACTCAGCGAAACACAGTAGAAGCATTTGAAGTATAACTACAATTTAACGCCGAGTATTCTGTGAGCCCGTTGTAGATACTATAGACAAATACTATATTGAATAACTACTGCATTCATATACATATACATCGTCCTCATTAAATGTTCCTGAAACTATTTTGTCATTATGCCATGACAGTTTCATACAAAATGCATTTGAATTAAATACGAAACTAATTTAGTAGGTAGACGTGAATAATAATAAGTAAATGAACGAAATTCAATCAGCGACGTACTTCATTCTAATAAACCGAGAGTCGTAACTCATGACAAAGAAATAATTAAATTCCCTATTTGTATCGTCCTCTGTATTCGCAGTATACAAACACATACCATGTTTCAGATAGGGTTTCCAATTTTCGCTGACCGCAGAATTAAATATAGCAACAAAATTTACTTAATTTGAATTTATTTCATTATTTATATCTAAAAAAATACCCAGATAATAAAAAGGAGTTCGTCAGTTAGTGAAAATTAAAAAATTTGGATTTTAAAAAAGAAGGTAAATTAGTATGCAAGAAACATATATTTAAATAGGTGTAGATATTTTACTTTGGGAAAAATATAAAATAGGAACGGCTATCAGCCAACCCTACTCTTAGTCAACATCGTATTGTCTGAATCTTTAATTACGGACCACAAACAGAGTGATTAAAGACGTAGAAAGCAATTAAGTTGCTTGGAAGGCTGTTATTATTGCTCTGCAACTGATGGTTACGAGTACCTTACATGGAAACACAAAAATTATAAACTATTTGAGAGCCTCGTTGCTAAGTGGTTTTATAAGTCTACCATGACGCGAAAGGTATCGGGTTCGAATCTCAGTCCGGAAAATTATAAATTATAATTTAATCTATAATTTCTTCGGTCTCTAGAAGACCTTGACAATCCAATGGCCGGGCAAGTGTCAACACTATTGCACCCGTGAGAGGGCCTTCCTGAAGCACATGCAGACGTATTGATCGGGCCGCGTCGTCTGAAGCGATACCACGGGCTCACAGAATACTCAGTGAGAAACGGTACTTCTACTATTTCGCTGAGTGAGTTAGGATATTGGAGGCCCTTAAAATGTCTCTAAAAGTGGCGTAAGAAACGGGTAACTCAACCAATTCGCGGTCTAAAAAAGGTAATCTTTATAATCTTTTAAAAATATAATTTAATTTAATCTTTTTTAACGAACAAGCTTCTAAGCCTTTCAGCTTCCTAAGTTTAAAAATAAAAATATTTACGTATTAAGAATAAAAAAAAATTCAATAAAAGTATTAAACTTGAGGCACGATATATCGTGCCTCAAGTTTAATATACCTATTCAAATATTATATTCATTATAATATTTGAATATTATTTATTCAATATAAATAATATTGAATAATATAATTAAATTTATATATTATAATTCATTCAATATATATTCATTTATATAGGTATACCTATTCAAAGTATTATATTGAAAAAGATTAATTAGAAGTTAATTAAAATAATTATTTTTAATGTTAATTAAGAAACCACAGATATGAGTATTGCTGCTTTATGAATAAAAATATCTGTGAATCAGTTCATTTTATTAATAAGGTACATTTTATCATGATTTAAAATTGTTTTATTGGAATTTAATAAAATAGCAAGTAAGTACTTCCAATTTATATGACAAAAAAAATTAAAAATGTTATTAAAAAATTAGATTTCTATTTTGTATAATTTAAACAATCTTTTATGCATTAATACTTCTCACACCCGTTGAACTCTCTAACTTTTCAAAGAAGATATATTTATAAAATTCTCACGTAGAATTTGTTTCTAACTTTGAACTTTACTAAGAAATGTTTCTGCGCACGGCATCACGTACATCGCATAACTTCTAACCGCTAAATTCCACAAAACTATCTTATTATTAGATAGCTTGTTATTGGCATTAATGCCAAATGTCGAGCATATGAATTGAGTATATAATAATAATTTGAATAATGAGTTACAAAAACTAACGATCTAAATTTGAGAGCGTAACCGAAATGGATGATATTTTACTGGCCTCTGTCGGTGTCGGTGGAAACAAATAAGGCTCTCCGGATAAGTCGGAGCTTATGTTAAATGGACAGAATAGTGTTTGCGATCGAGCGGCTACTTATAAAACATAGAGGAACCGTTTGCCCGGGTCTTAACCGGACCCGGGTAAGCCGGTAAGTGTGGCACGATGTTCGGATAAATCCTCATATTATTGTTATTGCGTCCCGGGCAGCCAACGCTGCTGCCAAATGAAAAACCACAATCATATTTTGTTTACATTTGAAATATTGAGATAACACTCTTATATTTAGAACATCAGACCGCACTTTAAAAAAGTCTGTTATTCTTGATTTATACCAACTATGTAAATTCCAAAAAGGTGAATTTATTAAAATTAAAATTATTTAAAATACTAGTATACAATACATAAGCAAGCAACTACTAGCTTTACATATCAAAACACATCATCAATCACATTTGCCAAAAAGTCCATCAAATATTCTGAGTGCGCGAACGCAGTGACACGCTTACTTTCCTTGCATTTTTTTCCTGAGAGACTCTGGCATAGCGGCGGGCGGAGGACGCGGCATCCCTGTGTACACTTTGAACCCATCGTATACGAACCATTGCAGACCCGTCAACGTTCCTATCATCACGATACGTGCCACCAGCCCGCGCCAGATGCCAACAATTCCCACTTCGGAGAGAATGCCGCCGATGCTCGCACTGGGGTCCTTGTTCAGTTTGGAGACGAGAGTATCTGAAGGATGTGATACAATAGCGCACAGCACGCCCGCTATGTATCCCGCTGTGAACGTCAAAACTAATTGCTCCACCTTTGTACATTGTTCTCTAGGCTTGGGTACCACATTTGTATATAAATATTCCAGCACCTTTTCGAACGATGAAAATTTCATCATCGTATAGGGAACTTGACGTCCCCACAGAGGTACAAGACCTCTGTAGAAAACCCCAAAACCTTCCGTAGCTAACATATGGGGCATCGCTTTTCTCATTTGGGAAGTATACCCTGGAGTCGTTTGCATCCTTACTTTCGTTGCCTCGAACGGCGCCAGGCAACAGTCAGCTATCAGTTCTGCAGAGGCAGAGGCAGCGAGATACAAATATGTCCTATAAAGGTATGCAGACTCTTCGTCGACCATTGCCGCGAATTTATATTTAAAATATTCATAGCCTGAAAATTTCGCAGAACCTTGCAAAGAATAACCTATTAGAGTCGGAGCCCAGCCCTTCACTAGATTAGCAGCTCCTCCTTCTCTGAACGATATTCCGAATCCTTTGAAAATTGACTTATATTTCCCCGGATCTACTTGTAAACGACACTTAATAAGATCCAGGGGTGTTACAAATGTATGGGTAGATCCGCAAGCCACGGCACCACCCGCACCACACAACATAAAGAATTTGTTACTGAACATCTCACAAGAGAACTCTTCTTTTTTAGCCATTTTATTTTAACTTCCGTGCAACTGTATATGTATATTTCTTTGTAAAATTTACATAAATTCACAAGACGAAATCATTTTGCTGACACAACAACATCCAATTTAGACAATGTCGGAAATATTATTTTTTTACATGACAGAGTTTTCTTAGAAATAAAGCATAGAGAATTTTTATAATTTTTACGTCTGTGCTAACTAAATACCTGTATGAAAAGTGGGTTGATCATTTAGATTAAATAGTATTACAATTAAACTTATATACGTTGGTAAATAAGCATTCCTATCATGAACTATTCTATGATAGGTGCTCGACGCTGCAAAACCGATTGATTGATTTGCTAACCAGGACGGTTGATTCCTTTTAAAGAACGATGACACAACATTACGAGAGTTTTTGATTTATATAGAATATCCATATAACAATTTTAAATTATTTTTAAAATTGGATAGCCAATTTAAACAGGTGACAAATTTGTAAATGTAACTGTACGCCACTAGGTCTAGTTTAATTTATTATTAAATACAATTTTAATTATTTAATTTCTTTTTTGTTATGGTTTACATAAAAAAACTGTAAATAAAATAAAAAAATGTAAATAAAAAAACTGTTCTGATTTACTTATCATTTAATAACAAGACTAAAATAAAACTAATTTAATCTTAAGTTTCATCGTTATCACCTCGATGTTTGTCGTTCCACAACTGAGCGTTCTTTAAGGTATTTTGTGCCGCACCTCTCTGTGAAATCAACTACCAGCAGAGGTATTTCCAAACCAATACGACTTGGGGTACTACAAGAAAATAGCGATCTTATTCTTTAAAGGCCGGCAACGCACCCAGGGCTATACAAGGGCTAGGGATGTCCATGGGCGGACCACCGCTTATGATAGATGAATCTCCTGCTTGCTTGCCATCATTTCCATAAAAAAACCAACCATTATTATTAAAACTTTATTAATTCAATTACCACATTCTTAATCTAAATTAAAATATAACACTTCATCGTATGCACATATTTACAAAATAAACCTAGTCTATTGAATTGTGTATCGACTACATGCCAACGAGCATAAACATACAAAGCTTTATAAAAATCCATATAAAATAAGTAGACAATAACATTATATCGCATCTTAATCATTATTTCGTGTCTTAACAACGATGCCTTTTAAAATAAATAATAAAATATAAATTTAAATATAAATTTATAAATTCACGGATAAACAGTTTTTAAGGATGATCACTGGTCAATATATCGATAAAATTAAATTGGATTAATTGCATTGCTCACAACTTTATACAAATCATAAAATAGATTTCATTGTAACACAAACGATGTAAAAATATTGGAGAAAATAAATAAATCTTAATTCCTAGACTGGCACTAAAGATGGCGGATAAGTAGATGCGTTATTACGACTCTTACACTAGTATTCCTTCGTTTGGTATAGTGAAATATCGTACGAACTATATCGCTTATCGCAAATATTACGCACCTCACACTTAATACTGCCGGCATCGTCTATTCACTCGGCGACGATCTTACTTCAGCGGGCGATTTCTCAAATAATAAAACATGTATCAAACCATGAATACAATTGAATATATAAATTATTAACACAAGAAATCGCACACATGAGTCTTATATTAATTGCAGAGACCTCTAAATTACGTTTTCAGTTGATTTTTAGGTATGGCAGTGCGTCCAATCCATTGACTGGTTTTGTTGGCAGTGATTTATATAATATAAACAACCAGACCAATCTATATAAAAGTCGAACAGATCAAGTGGCAAACAGTTTCAATTAATCTTTTATCTTGAGTTACATTCAGAGACAAACAACAAGCGTAGCAAACGAGCTTTACTGTTTTACTAGCAATTGCTTGCATTTCCGCGCAAGCTTTGATTATCAAGTTAATGGTTTAATAGTGTACTTATTATGAACAAACGTTTATTAATTAATTTATTTATTGTAGATAATTATTGTTATTATATAGAGATATTAGTAGAGGTTAAAACTGAGTCTCTGATTGTAACTTCGGGATGGGAATTCAAGGAGAGCGCGGTGCGATCCGCACGGACACATAGAGGCGCAGTGGGGCGGGCGCGTCCCATTCGCGCGTTTGTCTACGTCGACGATGACGCCCAGACTGGGCGGACACGAACCGGCCTTCGAGTTCAAGCTGTTTGTCCAACACCTGAAATTGATTAATAAAATTAAAAACTATGAATGAATTTTGAGAATCTCGTAGTATAACGGTTTTAAAAGTGTACGACGAAGCGAGTGGTATCGGTTTCGAATCCCGGACCGGATAATTATAATCTAACTTATAATTTCTTCGGTCTCTGGAAGGGCTTGACAGCGGCCCGGCGAGTGTCTTAATACTGTAGTACCCGAGGGAGAGCCAAGCTGAAGCATATACCGACACACTAATTAGGCAGGCTCGTCCGAAGTGATACCACAGGCTCACAGAATATTTTAGTTAAACGGTACTTGTACTGTGTTTCGAGTGAGTGTGGATCGGTCGGTTATTACTACAATATTTACCGCGTTGGATTTAAGGTGTCTCCTGAGACGCAAGGCCCAAGTGCCATCCTTTTTGTTCAGTATGAAGTCGTTGGTATCGTCACCGAATGCTATGCGGTAGTGAGGGCGGCCGTCTCCCTCCGCGCCCACCAACCGCAATAACGGTGCCCGGCCCCACGTCTGCTGGGCGCGTGCGCTGACCACTATCAGCTCGGCCTCGGGTTCCAACAACGATCGGCGACCTGGAAATAGTACACTAATTAGGATCCTATTATACCGAATAGTATACAGAATCACAGAATAGTCAGCGTGAAACGGTACTTATACTGTGTTTCGCACTGAGGGAGGATATCGGAGGCACTTAAAAGTGCCGATTAAACAGCGTAAAAAGGCGGCAACACAACCTATGCGCTGTCTGTGGCGCGGTTGTTCATGGGCGGTGGTGTTCTCTTACCATATAGGAGACTCACCTGCTCCGTTATCTGCTATAGAATAAAAAAATTAAAAAAGTATAATAGAATATTTCTACAATGAATTTTTAAGACATGTCTTGATATTGCAGTGTTTTATAAAATCGCATTATTGTGTTTTCATACTTACGTCTACTACGGCGCCTGCGTCGTCTAACAACTGTGGTACCATTGGCATACACGATACCTTCCTCGGGTGCTCTACGATGTCGACCGTTTATCTGTAAGTTTAAAACATTAAGTAATAAGAAAAGTAGAATATTTAACATCCATCTTCCTATATGCACATAACATGTGCATCAATTTGCTGCAGTATTTAATTAATTAATTTTTTTTTCAAAAATTCATACACAGTATACTCAGCGTGAAGAGACGGTACTTGTACTGTATTTTGCTGAGTGAGTGAGGCTATCAGAGGCTTTAAAAATGCAGCTTAAAATAGCGTAAAAGGCCGGAAACAACGAATGCGCAGTCTGTGATGCGGTTGTCTTTGTGTGGCGGTGTTCTCTTACCATATAGGAGATCCACACCTGCTCAGTTGTCAGCTATACCATAGAAACAAATCGTATTGAAATTACTATTGAGCTGTAAACATTTATGAATTTCATACCTTGCAGCTGAAACATCCTTCGGTAGATATGAGGTCGTTGTCTCCGCCGACCTTGTATTGGTGAGAGAGTGGGAACACAGGTGCGTCTCCGATGTCATCGGGCGGTAGAGCCCCGTCCAGCGCCGACAGACAGTGCCCTGCACCTACGAGCTGGTATCCAGCTGGACAGCCACATTGATACGAAGATCCCAGGGCTGTACACCCAAATAGACAGGACGCACTGGCACACCCACCAGCCATCTGAAACGCATAAATGATTTTAAAGTAAATATAATTAAATTCTTATTAATTTTACAAATCCCTAATGATTTATATTATTTTGAAAACTGGATGAGGCTATATTTGAAGGCTGTACCTGCAAACAAACTGCATGTCCCGAGTCCCAGCCGTACCCAGCGGGACAACCACAGCGATAGGAGGCTCCCAACGGGAAACATGGTGACGATCCACAAGGCCCACTCGCACAAGAGTCTTGCGGCACACACACACCGCTTGCTGACCGCATCGAGCCTGAAATATTTGTCGAAATTCTTACTTATAAGAACTATGAATGACGAACTTTTCACAAAATACTTTTTATAAAGGTCTTTTATAAGTCGGAATGTAATTAAGTTGTATAATTATTGAAGTAAAAGATTTTAATAATTATATAATTATTGAAGTCATATTTACCTAAAATGTAAGTCTAACGTAAAAAATGAAGTTTAATGTAACCCTTTGTATTTTTTTAATGAAAATGGTGAAAAACTAGCAGAAGACACAGTTTTTATACGCGGTCTTCCACCATTGAAGACCCTTAGTTTTGTTGGGCCGCGGTTGCATTGACTGCCTTTTACAGATAGATATGCTCTTTTTATATGTACCCCAAGTCGGAAATATACGTAATATTTATTCTATGTGAGAAATAATTCATATACAATAAACATTACCAAGGCATCGATTATAGTTCTCTGTGTACACCTTTTTTTATCATATCTCTTTAGTTTATATACTCTTTTTTTATAGGTAAACTTACATAAATTGTATAAAGAAAAACTTAAATATATTCTAATGGAGGTATTCTACAGTGTGGAAGAGTTATTCAAACTTTCCTTAGTGTAGATCAATATATAATAGAAATGTTCATTTAGTATCAAAAATTAGTTATTTTTTTATATAATAACGGTGGCAAAGATTTGAATATACCAATAATGTTAGTATGAATTAATTAAAGTGACGTTTTTTTAAACAATAAATGTATTGCATAACTAACCTGGAGGACATTCGCAGCGGTACCCGCCGGCGTAGTTGCGGCACGGGGACTGGCATCGGCCGTCCTCACATTCATCGCGGTCGAGGCAGCGTGAGCCAGTCAAGTCCAGCCGGTAGCCACGTGGACACACGCACCGGTAGGAGCCCAGCAGATTCACGCATTTCCCAGGCGTCGGGCAGATGCCCTCTTCGTGGCACTCGTTAATGTCTATAATACAAATCATAATACCAAAACAAACTTACACGGCCATAATATTAGTATGAAGGGGTTAGGCCGTTATCGTTAACTTTGCAGTTCTTCTTTAAATGTCGAGCGGTCGTGGGTTGTCGGGCGAGGAGAATTAATACCACTTTTTACAATATTCGATTAGTCATTTCACACAAAATAGCTATGTTATTATAATTAGCACATTTGATTATACTATATCTGGTGGGGAGCTACTAGGGGGGGAATCCGTTTCTACTCAATATTATGGGGTGATGGGTTAAGAGCCATGTTAAATCTAGCCCCTCCTTTTTATTGTATTTTCTTGTCAATAGACAGGAAATAACCTTTTTAATCCCGAAAAATCATAAAATTTGACTATTTCGATACATTTTTAAAAACCTGCTCGAGATATATGACATAGCTTGTCATACATCTATTAATAAAAAAATATCATACATAAAAATGTGTTTTTTTATGGAAACGGTGGCAAACGAGCAGGAAACTCACCTAGAATAAGCGATCCTCCGCCCATGGACAATCCTAATCCTAGCCGCGGTTGCGTTGCCAGCTTTTAAGCGATAGATACGCTATCTAATCAAAGGTGGCAAAGTCGTATTGATTTGTAAATACCTCTACAGGAAGTTAATTCCGCAGAGTAGTTGTGTGCGGCACAAAATGTTTAAAAAATGCTCAGTTGTGGTATGACAAATGTCGAGACGATAACTATGAAACTTTAGAATAAATTCGTTTATATTTTAATTATAACTTAGGCATAATTCGTTAATCATTAAAATATACGTAAAACTGTATTTAATATATTAAACCCAGTTGCGTACAATAAATTTAATATGTGCTACGTACCGATACAAGCATCACCGCGTTTCTCGTATCCGTCCTGGCACGAACACTCGAACGAGCCGTCCGTGTTCGTACACGTCTGATGACAGGTGTGGGTGCCGCGTTCGCATTCATCCACGTCGCGACAGTTGGCCCCATCTTCGTCAACCTCATAGCCTGATCTACACAAACACTCGTAGGAGCCTTCATTGTTGCGACACAACTGTTCGCATGGTGAACTCCGAGCTGCACATTCGTCTATGTCTGCGCAAATGTCACCCGCTGCCTTGTACCCCAAGCCGCATACACAACGAAAACTGAAATAATGTGCGTAAAATAATAAAAAAAATGAAAAGACATCGTAGAAGATGGTGGATGATATATATCCATCGTAATAGAACTTAGTAACACTTTAGTTTTCAATTAGGATTTACAATTTTTGAACGTGATTGACTCTACTACCGATTCCAAGCCTAACCTAATAGACTTGTTTTGCCAGTGATCAGACTCAGTGAGTAAATCTTTTAGAGGTAATTCTATACGCTTTTACAATAGGATCCCAGAAAACGTTCAAAATGTTTCTGTAAATGAATTTAAAAAAACTGTTTAGGGACGTTTGTGTAATAAAGC
>DWCF01005727.1:0-13638 GCA_018230265.1 Delias oraia
GGACACACTGAAGTACATTGTTGAGTGCGGTTTTATGACTTTTTTTAGTAATGACTAACGCTGCTGGCATAAAGCCTTCAGAGCTTCGCGGACTTTTGGGGCGAGCCGTATGCTCACGGAGAATTTGGTTTAACCGTGAATAATTAGTGTGTACATTTTTTATTGTGAAAAATCCCTAAACCTGTATTTATGATAATATTTGGAAAATTTTAAGAGTCGTAGGTGCTGAAAATATACATGATATTGAATGGGGGGGGAGGGAGGCCATCTTAACTCTCACCAGATATCACCAAAGTGGAGGGTCAAAGAGAGCTAAATAAATGACCACGCGATTAATGGACGGCCCTTTACAAGGCATATAATTCCCTTAAACGAGTACTTCGTGAGCGGTCTAGTCCGCCTTGCGTGACCTGCGCTTGCGCACTTCTTGCTTATCCCCCTTACCCTCCCCCTCCCCTCGTGAGCCTTCCCCCGCACCGACGTTCTTAACTTTCTCTTCATCCGATGTCTGAAATTAGAAATAAATACAATAGATAAGTTTAACCTCTGTAAATTCATAATATGTGCTCCTGTATCCACAGAGCCCAAAACAGCTTTTACTTTTTTTTATTCTATAGCGGCGTAAAAAGCCGGTAACACAACTAAATCTTGGACGGTGGCACGGTTGTCCTTGGTCGGCGGTGTTCTCTTACCATATAGGAAACCCACCCGCTCCGTTGTCCGCTATACCATAAAAAATGTAGACTAATTGTAATAGTAATTTTTATAGAACTCACATCACTGGGCGAAAGTTTCTCCGCATCACTATCGTTCTCTGCTTCGTCCACAATGTCGTCGTTTATCAACTCCTATAATACAATTATAAATAATTTATTACTTGTACGTAATCAAATTCTTTATATAAAGATAAAATGGAAAAAATTAAATTGGTTATACAGAAACACATCTGTATAATTTGTATATGCCATTTGTTTATTGTATATGCATAACAATGTATGAATAATAATATTGTTTACAATTATATTATTTATATATATAACAAAATCGCGATAGTTACACTATTCATAACTCAATAACGGATGAACTGATTTGGCTCTAAAAATTTGTAGCTTTTTCTATTTAAGAAAAATACAAATATTTCAAGAAACAAAAATTCAACTAAACGACTAAACACGTTATTTCTAAATAATGAGAGTCTGTAACACGAACGAAATGTTATTTCCCTATGAGGCGTTGATAAGAATATTTATTCTCTGTAACTCGAATTACAGAAACGAGACTCTTATGTCTATGTATGTCTACTCGGACCGTTACTTGGATTTCTCGAAAATCATAGCAATAAAATTAAAAAGAAATGTCTGATGTAAGTTAGGGGAATTTATTATTAATTTTTTCTAGTGCATTTAAATTTATATAAACCGCAAATTTAAGCCAAATTGTTGTTTAAGTTTAACTCTACGAGTCGAAAAATATTCTTATAAACCGCACCTTTATGAGTCAGTTTTAGCAAATGAATCATATGTATCTTAAAAGTGTACCATAAAGCGAGAGGTAACAATTATAATTTAATTTATAATTTATTCGGTCTCTGGAAGGGCTTGACAGGTACCCGAGGTAGAGCCATGCTGACGCACTTCGACGAAATTGGATCGACGCGTCCGAAGTGATACTCACAGAATACTCAGCGTGAAACTGTACTTGTACTGTTTTTCATAGAGTGAGTAAGGATATCGGAAACCCTTAAAGGTGCCGATTAAGTGGCGGAAAAGCCGGCAATAGAGCCTATGTGCGAACTGTGGCGCGGTTGTTCTTTGGCGGCGGTATTCTCTAACCATATAGGAGACCCACCTGCTCCTTTTTCCTCTATAGAATAAAAAAACTGTTAATTCGAAAACTCCTTAACCCCAATTGTCAGTATTTTCCTTGACATTTGAGTTATCCAGATCTCACTGTAATACTCACATCGTCCGACTTTTTCTCTTCTTCCTTCTTATGCACCTCGGCTTGGGAAATAAACACTTTGTCAGAGCGACGTGGCGGATACAATAGGTCGATCACACACACAAGAACCTGTAATTTTCAAGTAAACTCAAAAAAAAATCTCATCAGATGTTAGGACTAAATGCTTTGTTTAACAGTTTAAATGACCAACTTAATATTTGCTCTGATAAGTTTGTAATATTTTCTATTATTGTAATATAATTTTGTTTTCAGAATGATTTACTTTTACTTACCAAACCAAGCAGTGCTCCAATGAATATAGTCGCAATGGCAAAAATAAGGTATGACCCCCAAGTCGGCAGACCATATGTCTCCATTAACATGTTGTGAACACTCTGCATATAAAACATACAAATAATGTAATACAAAACAAGCAATCATATACATATTCTTTGCTAACGTAATATGTATGCAGTTTTAAAGTCATGCTTTAATAGACATATTCAGATTATTTCAGAGAAATTACTCCTTGTTTCAATGGTCTACTAAGCAATATTATTTAAATATTCCCAAGTTTATTTCTAATTAATAAATTTACTTAAAATAACTCACTCGTAGCGCCTGGCTAAGTTTAAAGAAGTGAGCAACAACACCCATTTGTAATGAGTCTGGAGCCTTCCAAGTGGGCACAGCCTCAATTTGCTTCCAGCGAGCTTTCTCCACATATTCCAACATTGAGCTCGCGTCGCGGGGACCTTTGTACTGGCGGAATTCACCGTCTTTTACACTAAAAGAAAGTTTTATAGACAACGAGAACGCAAATAAATGGTCAAGAAAGAAAATAAATATTGTTTTCACTAAAATCATCAGTGATTATGTAACTAAGAGACAGCTAACATTTAAATTAAAGGTATGATAGCATAAGAATATATATGTTAATTTCTCAATCTAATGTTCTCTTTATTTTTATTTCTTGCTTTTAAGTCTACATCATCTAAGTCAATATATAATCAATCGTGAAAATATTTACTTAAGATGTTTCATTTAAAAGTGTATTTATATTAATGAATATTTCTTACTGAAATATTGTGGGCAGAGCTGTAACAACAAATCTACCACTCAGACCAGGCGATTTTGTAACATCCACAGCACCTGCTTTCATAAATAACTTCTTGCTCTGTGCCTTATGAGATAGTTCCTTCCACGCTGTGGATAGCGCATTGCAGGCTGGACACCAGGGTGCATAACTGGAAATATAAAAAAAGAAAATAACAGAGCTAACTATTTGGAATAAAATGCACTTTACAGAACAGTAATACTAATACAAGTACATCAGCTTTATTTCATAATATACTTTTGAGTAAATGTTATGTGTAAGACAATTTAGTTTCACATAATCTATAAAATGTAATAAAATATTCACTATGCATCTTGGACATATAACATAGGGATTAAATGTGCACATCTCAATTATATAAACAATATAGGAACTATGCAACTGATCATTACTTTCAATTACAGACCCACTCATTGGTAGATTACTCAATCAAAATGTGTAATCATAGCTCAGAGATTATTCATCAACATTGTCATTTGAAATTCATATTATGATAGTAGAATTTTTTTTATAGTCTAAGCATTAGAATTATATAGCTAGTGTATGCATAGATATACATACAAATCTGTTTAAACAATAGTTTAGTAAAAGTAATGAATCTTTTAAAATAAATAGTCATATGTAAATTATGTAATAGTAATAAAACATGTAATATTTTTAAGTAATACTCACCTTGAAATAAAAATATTTTAAAGAGGTAAATCTATACCACAGATATTACTTTACAATTATATTGAGTCAGTTTAATTTTTACTTTTAATTTAGTGAAATATAAAAAATGCAAAATCCTGAAATAAAATTACAATTCAAAGCTCTCAGGCAAACTGGTCCTTAATTTTGCAGTTGGTTAACATGATGTTGAGAAATTAACCAAACATTAATAATACTGTGTGGGTTGCATTTTTATATTCAGGTATGCATGCAGACTATGCATCCCACACACAAAAATTACAATTTTGGGTTGTTTTAAAATCTGAATTAGAACAAAAGATTGACTGTATGTTCTGGAGTGCATCATGTATAGTTTAATATTGAATTGAAAATAGGAGTCTAAGTTTTTGCTGTTAGACAACTAAATTCGTCACGGTTAAATAAACGGACCTGTATGTGACCTTGCTTGAGTTTATTGAACTCTAACTGCGATTGATTCTTCAAAACAATTAAAGCCTTATGAGTAACATAGAGCTTAAATAAGCTGTACCTCATTATAAGACGAGTATTAAAATATAAAACATTGACGTTATGCAGGAAATCAAAATAATTAAAATTTTTGACACGTTAGACATTACGCCGCATAAAATACTTACAATTCAACCATCCATTCTCCATCTAGGATTTGTCTCCAATTATCTTCATCTAACTCAATATTTGCACTAACCGTATTTGTAAAATAACATAATACTAATGAAGAATATATGAAAAATCTTAACATTACAGAAATACTTCCGACGCGCGCCATGCCTAGTTTCTGATTTTATTTAATACTAGTATTGCCATTTACGCACTACTAACTGAGGTTTGCCATTTTCTTATCGGCATTACAAACTGCAAAAATATTTTATTACATTCTATACTTATCAATAGTTAAATATATTAAGTTAATAACCATTTATTTTTTTAAGAATTCATAATTTTACTAATTATTTAATAAAAAATTTATTGTGTTATTTCATTACTACTGTGACGAATGACTGTTTCAAAATGAAAAGCACAGATAGCATAGTTATAATACTTTAATATTTGAATAAAATCATAGATGTCGCACGTAGTTCCTGAATTAACACAAAAAACGCATTTTGAACATTCCAATAACAATTAATAAATTATTAACAAAGGATTATTCCATCCTTTTTATATGTAAAAAAAACTAGTGCTTTATCAATTTAAAAGCCAGTGTTATTATTATCGTTTCTTTTAGGTATTATTAATAGCGTAAAAAGCAACATAATTTAACCTCACATTTTAAAGTCACTTTGCATTAAAACAAACTTGAAATAATCTACTTAACGTTACCTATAGGCTCTAGTGTTAAGAATGCTTTTCATTGCGTGGTCGTCTTTTTTATGCCGCTTGACTTGGTAATGCAACGATATTCACAATCACTTGGTGAAACACAGTACAAGATGTGTTTCACCGGTTCAATTACTGCGTCCGATTAGAGATACCTTTAGAGAGTGAAATGGGATGGCTTTTAACATATTAGCTCGTAGCTTAATGGTTTTAAAAGTGTACCATCAAGCTCTTTCGGGTTCGAATTCCGGTCCGGACAATTATAAATTTATATATAATTTTTACGGTTTCTGGATGGGCTCTAAAGTGGCCGGACAAGTGTGTTAACACTGTCGCACCCGTGGGAGAGCCATGCTGACGTACTAATTGGGCCGGCTCGTCCGAAGTGATACCACGGGCTAACAGAATACCCAGCGTGAAACAGTACTTGTAATGTATTTCGCAGAGTGAGTGAAAATATTGGAAGTCCTTAAAAGTGCCGCTTAAGCGGCGTAAAAAGCCGAAACACAACCAATTTGCAGAGTGTGGCGCGGTTGTTCGGGTGGATTGCGATGTTCTCTTATCATAAAAAAATATTCGATTCCAAGCAGAAGTAGCAAAGTATGTATAAACAAATATGTTAATTGAATTAAACTGTAAATAGACAAAATTGTACCGATCGATCGTAGACGAAGCCGCGTGCTGACGGAAGCCACACTAATGCAGCATGTAACACTATTCTAGAGATCCTTTAGTGACGATTTTAATGTGTTTTAACCGGCTACAAAAAAAGGGGATTCACTTTATTTCGTGCCGTAGAGTTCCGACATTATAAATCGCTTTGAATTTTGAACTATAATATCATCATCAGCCTATTAAGTCCACTGCTGGACATAAACCTCTCGCAACATGGGGGGTGTTTTGCTTTAATCACCACGCTTGGCTGGCGGGTTGGTGATTGTAGAACATCTCCAGAACACGGAAGGGCGCCGTTTCCCCCCTTCTCCGATGAAGTGTCCTTTAGTCTCCTCTTTGACAGCCCATTAGGAAGACTGGGAGTGGTAATATTCTTATCCGGTAACCACAGGGATTACTAAGTTTAAATTGAAATGTAATTCCTATAAATAAATATGCAGATATATATGTTTAGTTTATATATTTCGTATGAATAAAAACATTATATAGAAATATTTATACCTTTTTATGTTATCTATGAACAAACTTAAGTGAAGATTACAGAACAGAATCCAATGTGTTCAGAAAATATTAATACCTACCTACTCTCTAAATGAAGAATATTTTTTTTATCAAAACGGTGGCAAAAGTAGGTACGACGGTCACCTAGGATAAGCCGTCCTCCGCCCATGGTCACGCCTAGCACTTGCAGGGCCGCGGTTGCGTTGCCGGCCTTTAAGGGAAAAAATATAAAAATGCTTCAAAAGTCTCCTCCTGTTGTAAAACATAGAAAATAATAGTAAAACGTATGATACTATTTTGAATAAATAGATATCGATCAAGCCCGGTATGACAGTTGTCAAATATCAAAATATTTTACGCGGGCTTTTGTGATATCGAAGCATTGTCTATTGCAGGGTTGAATATCTTTATATCGCACAAACCAAAATTCAATTGATGAACCTAAATTAAAACGACGCTGAACCGATATGAGAAAATTACCTTACGTTTTATATAATTTATAAAAAAGATATAATTTGTAGAGTTCTTGTGTAGCCAGTGCTACTTCCTTTTTTTATTGTAGGTAGGTTATGGAGTTGGCGGGGCTTTCTTATGGTATGAGACTACCGCGCCACAATCCGAGCTTTGGTTATGTTGCTGGCTTCTTACACCGTTTGAACAGTATAATTTCACGGGGCTCTGATATACTAAACGATGTACTCAGCAAAACACAAAACAAGTAGCTAACGTATGGGTACCTAGATAAGACCGTGGTATCACTTAAACCGAGTCGTCCAATTAGAGTATCAGCATGATTTTACCACAAAAAGTTTTAATCATATCGGAGTCTGAAACCTTGTACCTCCCTCTGACTTCACTGCATACAAGATCGCTAGGCTACGAGCCAAATATATGTAAACATACATTTTTAGACGAAGCACCACTGTGGTTCTTATTGTCTATAGAAAAGATTTTTCGTTGAAATATAAGCCGAAATGGAATTTATTTAACATTACAATTGTATTTTTATTTAATTAACATAAAACTGTAATTGGCACAGCCCTATTTGCTGATCTACTTTTAATTCAAAAATCGAACGCGCCTTGTTGTCTATGATGAACTTTTTTTAATTTCAATCGAGCTTCGGGATAGTAGCCGAAGTTTTTGTAATAACACCATTGTCTGTAGACGTGGTTGTCTATGTATCGATCTATGGAATTTCGATACGACTCTGCGATACATGACACTGTTTTTGTGCGTGACAATGCGTTTTCTACATTTTTATGGATTCTACAAAGTTTAACAACTGATAGTTTGATAAAGATTAAGTTATGATAACAATTTGTTTGTAAAAAAAGCTCTTTGTAATTGGTTTAATTTGTTATTATTTCAATGAGTAAGTAAACACAACGAAGCGTTATAGAAACTTGTTTATCGAATGATAAATACTTAGTAATAAATTAATAGCTGTTATATAAAGATAAAGTTACATAAGTATTCCGTTATTTAAAAATTATTTATTTATTTAAAAATATGCTCACCCGTGGCAGAGCTATGCTGAAGCATATGGTGACGCACAAATTGGGTCGGCTTGTCCGAAGTGATACAACCGCCTCACAGAATACTCGGCGTGAAACGGCAGTTGTACTATTTTTTAGCAGAGTTAGTGAGGATATTGCTGGCCCTTAAAAGTGCCGCTTAAGTGGCGTAAAAAGTCGACAACACAACCAATGCGCGGACTGAGGCGCGATTGTCTATGGGCGGCGGTGTTCTCTTACGGTGTTCTCTTAGGAGACCCACCTACTCCGTTGTCCGCTATATTATAAAAAAAATCTTTAACATGACAGATAGAATATTTATTTATTTGATTGTATTAATGTGGGTGGTTCAGTAACACGAATTTTTAATCTCCACATAATGAATCAGCCGAAACAAATTCCGAAACGAGTTTTCGTTCACTGTAATGAAATAATGAAATTTTGATCAAGACTTTGTTGAAATTCAAATGAAAAAAAAATACCGCCGTCAACCGCGACAATTTAGAAATCGGATGTCAAACATAACAGAAATACGACACACTTGTCAAATATTTCAATTTTTTCCTTTGCGTTCCGAAGATTTTCGTCCAGTCTCAGTTGTCAAATTAGACAGTGTGTTCGATATTTAACACTTTGACACTGACAGCTAATCCTCCTTCAATTATTTTTATTTTTACCTTTTTTGGTGAGCTCGAATGTCACGGCCAAATAATCCTTTTAAATGCGGGCATCGTGTTTCTACAACAAAAAGACGTAGGCACCAGTAACCATATAATTTAAATTACCTTCATACTATGTACTGTATCTTACATATTTGTTGTATTACCATATAGGACACTATGATTATTTCGTTTGAAACAGAAGCAAAATAGAATGACTCACTTGGTGATACAGAATTAAAATGGACACAGGTTTAATATTATCTGTCACTTACACCTGCATCTACAGAATTTTGTATAGAATATTAAGCGAGCCATTGTAAAAATTAACGCCAAATCATTGATCGACGATAAATACGCTCATCTTGGACTTTTCACACGGGTACGCGACAGGTGGCGGCACTTGTTGGCGTTAGAATCGATCAAATCACACCTATACATTTTTCAAATAGAACCTCTTTGATTTCGACCATTGACAATATTTTGTAGATTGCGTTTTTTTAAAAGTATATTTTTTAAATTGTCATTCAGTGTGGCCACGTCTAAAATGCGTTTGTCGTGTAATCCTCAAGGGATATGGATTATTGAATTTTTTCCTCGATCAATTATTTTTTAGTGTGGCATATGCTTTTGGGAGGTATTCGGTATGGCTTATTAATTTTTTATCTTGTTAAGCTCAGGTATACGGTACTTACTTCAGTGAGGCGATACGATGACGGGTTTCGATAAAAAATGTTTCAATTGCGTTCAATGTCCATCAAAGGATCACTATTTATGTTTAAAACACAGCACGAACATTAGAATGCTTTCAGCTATTGTACATTTCTTTTATGGAGGTAGTAGGTGATTTGTAAAGGCATAGTTTCTGTAAAGATATATTACATAACTTTTCGACACAGAGACTTCTATAAGCAATATGTGAAAATTGTGACGACAGTATGTAACAATGCGACCAAGTGTGTCGAATTTTATCTTTTTTTTGTAAAATGTCTATTATCGCTTACCAAACGTGGGTGAGCCATGCTGAAGCATATGTGGACTCACAAACTGGGCCGGCTCGTTCGAAGTGATACACGGACTCACAGAATACTCAACGTGAAACGGTATTTGTACTGTGTTTCGCTGAGGGAGTGAGGATAAGAGCCGGCAACACAACCAATGCGCGGACTGTGGCGCGGTTGTATATACATGGGTGGCGGTGTTTTGTTATCATATAGGAGACCCACCTGCTCCGTTGTCCGCTATATTATAAAAAAAAATTAAAAATAAAATCAATGTCACTTAGACGTGGATTTTTTTTCCAGAACAGGTATTATAATAGTTAGCTAAGTTTAGTTAAGCTTAGGTTAAGCTTAGTTAGGTAAACTTAGCGTCTCTTCCGCAGGTAGCAAACTATCCTTGAGTTTTGGACCAACCTATGCATTTGTACCAGCCCTTGGTTTCTTATGGGTGATGTAATACCAACATACTACCTAAATGTCAAAAAAAAATCAACCTTTCATTATCTTTCAACTTTAGTGCTATATTATGAAACCCGCCTAGTAGCGAGATTTGTACAATGTGTAAACATTAAGCCCTTTCAAAACAAAAGTATCGATTGGAAGTTAATTCTCCATGGTCAAAAAACGTGGGAAAATATCCTTGTAGATTACGTAACAAGCTTTGTCCGAAATGCAGTTCCGTTTCTTGAATGTCCTTTTTTTTCTATTCGCACAGGTGTATTTATAGACTTGTCATCAATCATCTGAACAATAGGAATAGGTAAAATGCTTTATTAAGCGTGTAATCTTGAAGCAATTAGTATTTTTTCCGCCTCGAGAAGGCTTAGTTCAGGCTTAGGTAGGTATTACAAGTTAATATGTGTATTATATCATGAGGATTAATTGTTATTCTAGCGGTTAATATTATAAAAAGCAAATTTTATTATATTTCAATATATCTATTAAGTTTCACTCAAATAGTGCATATTGTTTATTATTAATAAGTTTTTTAAATTAGCGTGAATATTTCTTGGTTCATTAGACGTTTTCTTGATGTATTAATGTTATTAAAGAGCATAATTTTAAGAGTGTTTTGTATGCACAAGCAGTAAATTATTTTTATAAAATGATCTTTGCATTAAGAATGCTGGACCCAAATGAATCGTTTAGGATGGATTGTACGTTTAATTCAAATATTTAAATCTGGTAGCGGCTAGCGGCCATTGCGTCTTGAAGTTCTAAATTTAAACTCCCTGGCGTTGGCGGCGAATAGCCATAAACAATTTTATTTCTTTTTTTCAAAATGGCCACGCTAGGGTTGCTGTATACAAATTTTGAAAGTTATATTTCAAAATATGATATTAAGAAATTAAATTATTAAGAAATGTATATGTGCTGTCAATTATTCTATGGTTAGTTGTCTCTTGTTAATCAAGTTGTACACGTACTCCTAATAGCTCGTTTATCATAGAAAATCCTTACCTTTATCATTTTTCCAAATTAAATATTTTCTATTATAAAGGAAATTTAAAATGAAAGACATAAATTTAAAATATATACCATTATCGCTTCTAAGCCGAAATAAGAATACAGGTAATATTTTTCACCTTTATATAAATTATTTATTCAAAAGTAAAAATATTATTTCAAACTGGACGTATGTCTTAAAAACTTATGTGAAATAACTGCATTGAAGACACCCAAACTCATGAAACAGTCCCGACACTTGGCTTAATTTTTTATGGTAAGAATAGTGGACAATGTTGGGTAATAGGTATGAGAAGAGGTAAAATTGAAGACTACTATAAAAGATCGGCTGCGGAAAGTAGCCCGTCTTACAATCATTACAATTACAATGATAAAACCGAGCAAACCGAGTCCGCGTTTTGGTTGCGTTGTCGGTTTTTTACAAAGGCCATGATTTTATCCTCACTCACTGAGTGAAACACCAGAGAGCTGAATGAGCCCGTGGTATTGCTTTTTACGAGCCAGCCCCAGTTAGGGCTAGTAGCCCAATAATTAACATATGCTTCAGCATGGTTCTCACGGGTGTAGAATAGTGTGCGGAATGTATGAATTTGGACAGCCCTAACATCGCTCGTCCCGCCTCTATACCGGTATCCTGCCCTTTTCAGACCTTTTTAAGAGAGAAATTTATTATCTATACTACGTCATGACCGGTAGCCGATTTTAATTGTGAAATATGAGGTTAGATTTTTTTGGGCATTTTTTTCACAGGAAGGTCACTTTTGTATTTTATAGATTATTACGGATCATTTTTTTAAATTGAATTAGTTTCGGATTCGTTTTATTGTTGGGAATAGGTTTTAGTGTTGCTATTACAATAAAACGGATGTACTTCCTCATATTAAAGGTGGATTGTCTTTTTTTAATAGATTTATGTGGTGGTCATTTGTAAAAATTTATTAATGTTCATATTAATATTAGCTATTATTACTATTCCTATACTATTCCTGCCTAAATATATTCTATAAGATGTACAATAATATAGAATATTCTTATAAACTATACAAATATTTAATGGGTAGGTATGATTCCATAGAATATTAATTTTGGAAGAATCATTTTATTTCAATATCTTCACATAGATACACAAGTTCTTCATTATTTCAGTGGTTTTTGGGTTTAAAATCAAATATTTTACAGACTGGATTAGATCTCTGTCTACATACCTTAGAGACCTATTTATTTATTATATATGAATAGCAAGTCATTCAAAGTGCGTAGTGAGATGTAATTTTTTACATCTAGTTGTCAACCATGGTATGAAACTCCCATAATATAAAATTATACTATTACAGCCGGGCACTTTGCCTTACTTATAAATATCGCATTAGAATGTCTTAAATATTGTAACACTCTCTAACAGATGTTTTTCTAAAACCTAGATGCCTATAGACCTAGACCACTTAGAAAATATGTACATGATATCAGTTACTAATAAATATCAACTGTTTGACTTTATAACTGTTACAGACATTTTAAAAAACTGCAGGAAGTCAGAGAAATAAACGTATAATATAATTATAATAAAATTTAAGGCCGGCTACGTACCCGCTGCCCTGTATGGACTTGGGGTGTCCATGGGCAGAGAACCGCTTGTCAATGGTTAACCTACCGTTTGCTACTGTTTTCATAAAAAAAATAGAACGACCTCGGGCATATTATACGGTATACCTTCTTAGTAAGTAGGTATGTATTTCGTTTCCACAATGTACGCAACAATAAAGTAACAATGCACTCTAAGCGTTCAAAGATATGCCAATTAAAGACTATTTTGCGAACACCTGGCGAAGTGCACGGGCGAAAAAATTTAAAAAGTTACCATTCGTATTATAATCGGCAATGGAGCGTGCGCCTTAATCCATAGGTTGAGTTTTTTAATGCCACGGGCTTTACGTCAACGATTGTTGCCATTTTTTAGCGGCTTTAATTCCCGGGTTGAAATTTATTCTTTTGCCTACTCTTGCCTTCGTGATACAATACAATTAAGAGGTAGACGAATTTTGGAAGGTCTTGACAGTGGTCGGGCGAGTGTCTTAACGCTGTCGCAACCGCGGGAGAGCCATGCTATGCTTTTTTTACAGAAATTTTGGTAACTGGTGAACCAGCAGAAACCTCACCACTAGCCCTTGCAAGACCGCCGTTGCGGGGATTTGTTGACGCATTATTTGTTGGCATTATTCGTCCGAAGTTATAATTCGGTCCCACGTAATACTCAGCATGAAACAGTAAGTAGGAATGTTGCTGAATAAGTGAGGACATCGGAGGCCTTTGAAATTGTACCTACCACATGTGTAAAAAGCCGCTCACACAAAGCGTGGACTGTGGCGCGGTTGCCCAAGGGCGGCGGCATTCTCTTACTATATAAGAGATTCACTTGCTCCGTTGTCCGCTATACAATAAAAAAAAATGTGGAAGTTCTTATACAAAATCTAAATTTTCTTAGATCAGTATAATACATTTTGATATAAAGTTTATAATCAACCATTGTTTTGTTTTATTAATGGCATACAAGTCTAAAATAGATATGATGGAGCATAGGGCAAGCCATAAAGCATGGCCATAGATAAAGAGCAGGGTGTACACTGGAGGGCATAGACAATTGAATGGCGGACGCGCGACACGCGGCGGGCAAGTGCCGCGCAAATTGAGTGCTCCAATTACCGTATCGTATTTAGCAGACGTTATATACATGGTGATTTTGTTGATACATC
>DWCF01005728.1:0-13638 GCA_018230265.1 Delias oraia
GCGCATTGGTTGTCCAGCTTTTTAAGCCGAGTGCCTCCGATATCCTCACTCACAACACACAAGACAGTAAGAGTACCGGTTAACACGCGGTTACACACTATTAAGACACTCGCCCGGCAACTGTTAATCCCTTCCAGAGAGGGAATAAGTTATAAATTAAATTATAATTTATAATTGTATCTCGTACAACTGTATCCCATATCTCTCAATTCATGGTAGACTTATAACACCACAAGCTACGAGGCTCTCAAAAATTAATATATGTACATTAAAATATAAATATAATTATATAGAACATCATTTTAGTGAATCGAACCAGTTTTATTAGAACAAATTATAATTTCCATGCCCCATAAAATTATAAACAAAGGTTTGTTAAACCAACACCAAATATTATGTGATGATCATAAATTTGAAATAAAACTAATAGGAGCCCACGAAGTCCTATAAAATTTGAAGTCCATTATAAGAATAACGTCTACCGACCCCACATGAGGCTTTATTAGGTTTGATTTATGCCATTAACCCGTGCGTGCGATGATAGGTCCATTGAGATGCCCGCTATGTTGTTACCTGGAAAAATACAGAGCATATTTTTAATTTTTATAGCGTTTCATAGATTTAGAACTTAGTACCGCGGACTGAGTTCCTATTAATAGCAAATTGTACTACGTTATCTGTTATTATTAACAGAAGTGTGTAGTAATTATATATACACAATTTGTACAATTTATCTGTTGTTATGTAGAAAACTTTTCTTGTGAAAGAGCCATCTTTTTCATTGGAATACTTTCTGTGACCATACGGTCCTGACAGCTTTATCGCGGATAGTGTGGGTGAGCGGGAGAGCTCGCCTGGGATTTTACACGACTAGCACGAGGTCGTCTCCTGCAAGACTCGGATCTCGGCTTGGACTAGCGTGGGGAAAGTTAAGTCTCATAGACGGCCGAACGGCCTATATTATTGAATTGATTGGGGAAATAATTCTCACTACGGATACTTCTGTTAACTTAGGAACATGTCTTTGACCTTATGCTTACACTGTCTAACAAAATTTATGTATATTTAAAGTCTTTACATTTGGTAAAATTTAACCCGCGTTAAATTCGTTTAGATAAATTTGTGTTCCTTCGTTTTAATTGTTTAATTGAATGAGTATGACAAATGACTTAAAATACTCGTAAAATTTAATATAATATCACAAACATATTCTATCGTATGTAACAAAATGCCTTATCGAAATTCGTATACAGGCATTACATATATGGTATGGATATCACCGGGTCTGTTTGCCCGTAATATTGGGGGTTCTGGTCTCTGGATACGATCGGAATAGGCCCGAGCGAGAAGAGCAACTATTGCTATTTCATTCTGTCTAAGCACGTGCTTGGGTTTTTTTTATAAACTGATTAGATATATTCTATTCATACAACTTTGCATATCTCTCACATTAGATCCCCATACGTCGGATATATGTTAGAAAAGCAGACGTTAGCTTAGTAAATTCTAATCTCTTCACATATTCGTACACTAGGATAACAGGAATAAATAGGTAGTCACTGCCATATATGCTATCGCGTGAGACGTAACATACGCCATAAGCATAACGCACGCAACTCATCCAAGGGGTTGTGTGTTCCACTGCCCCTAACTGGAGTCTCACACATGCGAACAAGAAGGGAACGAATGTGATTCTATGTAAGCAGCGGAAAAGAGATGCGATCATAGACAATGTTAGAAAGAGTTAGGTATGGTGGTCGAGTTTCTATCGAGTCAAGTCGAGCCTGCGCATCTTGAAGTCGCGGTCGTTCTAAGGGTAGCATCCTATCACTCTTGGTTTAGTCTGTAAGCCTGGTATGCGTTTTCCATTTTAGGACAAAACTCGACAAAAAAGGGCGAGACCCGTGGGACAGACTTGATACGCCGCATATATTTTACACGCGTGTCGGTGCATGTGTGCGTAAGGGCGCGATGAACAACGCGATCGTTACATTTTCTTGAATCTAGGCTTAATATACAATCGTTATATCATTCGAATGTACCGCTATGAATCTCATATATACTTAATACTATTGATATGTTAGCGTTAGTTGCGGTTCATCTGGCGCCATTGTTGAATAGGGTCGGAGAACCAATGGACCATGAAATACGGCTATCGGCATCGAACATTATCTGAGATGTCTTTATTAGAATTTATATATGCAAACATTACTTCTATTCTTGTTAGGTCAGCCGTTGAACTAAATTCTTCATATCTAGCCTCCTATATGGTAAGAGAACACCGCCGCCCATGGACAACCGCGCCACAGACGTTTACACAGTAAGCGGTATTTTTAAGGCTCTCGATATCCTTACTCACTCAGCAAAACAGTAGAACCACCATTTCAATTACAACTACCATTTCACGCTGAGTATTCAATGAGCCCGTGGTACCACTTCGGACGATCCGGCCCAATTATGCGTCCGCATATGCTTCAGCATGACTCTTCCACAGGTGCGACAGTATTAAGACTCTCGCCCAGTCACTGTCAAGCCCTTCCAGAGAATAAATCATATATAAATATAAATGTCCAGAGCGGGATTCGAAGACGATAGCTCTCGCTTCATGGTTAACTTATTAAACCGCTTAGCTACGAGACTTTTTTAACTTTTAATTTTATTAATCATACAAACTGCTTCCTAATTTATTTTAAAGTTTGGCTATTTATACCTTTTAAAGCTCACCACAGTAAAACGATATGTGTAATGTAACTGTATCATGCGAGAGCCATGCTGAAGCATATGCGGACGCAATAATTGAGCCGGATCGTTATACCACGTGCTTACAGAATACTCAGCGTGAAACAGTACTTGTTCTATGTTTCGCAGTGTGAGTTAGGATATCTGAGGCCCTTAAAAGTGCCGCTAAGTGTAAAAAGCCGTCAACACAACCAATGCGCGGCCATATAGGAGACCCACCTGCTCCGTTGTCCGCTATAGAATTAAAGAAAAATCAAAATATTACGTTTCACGCACTTCTTGAGCAGGTTTGACAGTTATTCAAACACGGCCGTTGCACATCGGTAGTTCCATAAACTATCATCAAACAATCGCGTAACATCCAACTCATACATCTCTAATGGAACGTGGATGCGATAGAAGTGTTAATGTAGCATTTTAACAATATCGTAAATTTAATTTCTCCAGAACAATGCCTTGATAGTTTTAACCGGAAAGCTTAACTTTTGTGAGATTCGTTTTATAGAACGTAAGAACTAACTACCTTTATATTAACAACGAAAATTGATATAATAAATTTCCAGTGACTATAAAAATTACCGCTACTCATCTAATCTACTTAATAAGGATGAAAAGGAGCAAAAAGTTTCCCTTTCTATGGAATGCCGCTCTGATCCCATAGGAATGCCTCTATCTCTTTCTAGCCGTCACAAACGGGTTTAACTTTGATTAATGACCTACTTTATTTAAAATTTTTAATAAAAACGAACAGGATATACAAATAATAAAAAGTTTAAGTGGATAATTTCGTTTACCTAATATAGATAACCAAATGTAACCATTCAGTTTTATATATTAAGATAATGTTAATCAAAATAATCGTTTAATTTATTGAAGTCTAATTCAAGTACTTTCTCAGTAATTATGAAACAGTTCAAAGTTCGAAAGGTAGTACGGAGGCTTTGTAGACACAGTTCATGAACTCCTTACATAGTTATGACCGCCTGGTGCACGTTGTGGAATATCATTACGTCATCCCATGTTATTCGTCTAGGAGTTTTAAAAAAATTTAAGAAGAAAACTTTAAAAATAATATAAAACCTCTAAATGTAAAACCTTCTTGTATACAAATTAAAAAAACAAATAGTACCAGTGTATATAACGCGCTCATTTTGTAAATAAAATTCTTTACGAAATAACATATTTTATATAACAGCAATGTTAAAATTTAAATATTAGAAGAAAACCAGATTTTTAATAGTCTAAATCTAGACAAGTTTACATTAACCAAGTATTACTTACTGTACTCATATGTGTTTGTTTATTCTGTATAACATGTTAAAATTAAATTAGCTCTGGGAATTCGATGATATAAACGCATCTGAATATATTTTTTCATGTGTGGACGTTATATAAATAATTATTAAAGAGGATATATATATATTATTATAAGTGCGTCCTTCGAAACAATTAAATTTTTTAATATTTTCATCACAATTCTCTGGGAGTCATTTTATCTATATATCTATGGTCTAGTCAAGTCTGTTTCTAGTGTTTGAAAACATATGATGACGCTTCTTGCATACGTCAAATCTAATTTTGAATAATGTTTAGGTATGTCCCATTAATATCAATCCAATTTGAGAGTTCGATTGTCTGCTATCTATGGGGTCGAAGTATCATAATGAATTCCAATATTATATGTGTAATTTAAAAGTATTTTAAACAATGCCAATTCTGTGTAGCAATACAATAGCTATAATAAAATAAAATATTTGATTTCAAAACGATTATGAATATTAGATAACTAAAACCGATGATAGTATGGTAAAGGCTAGTCTTGTATTGTGCTTTAAAAAGCCGGTAACACAACTAATGCGCGGAAAGTGGCGCGGTTGTCAATAGGCGGCGGTGTTCTCTTACTATATAGGAGACTCACCTGCTCCGTTGTCTGATATAGAATAAAAAAAACCAGCGGAAATTATCTCATCTGGAATCTATGAGTTTCTGTATACTTTAATCTACCAATGTCTGTTATTACAATACGCTGAGCAAAATCTTTTTTTTTTTTGGACGGCTTCATTAAAAACACATTTCAAAACACTTTACAGAGATGTCGATCAACTATGCTTCAAAATGTATGGATATAGAGAATAATTTTGGATGAATTAGACCTTATAAAGGGCGCATTCTTTGATCGCAGACTATACAAAAACCGGAAAGCCGACGAGACATAAAATAAACTAGTGCTGTGCTAATTTATCGTTGTAAAAATTCAGATCCTAAAAAAATTCACAAATAATTAAGAACTAGATATTTATTTATTAGCACTAATAATCCAATTATTTAAACTTGATTATTTGTTTAAAAAAGGGACTTTTTTGACTAAACTTATATCAAAAACTAAACCAAACGTATCAACGCGACCCAAGAAACAACGGTTGATGTGAAACTTATAAGATAAGGTTTTAATGACAAAACTTATCTACTTCCATGAATTAGGATAATCATTTGATTCTCTGGAATTATAATGCTCATCTCACTTATATTTGTAGTATTAACACAAAATATGAAAAGCTGAATTCAAATAAAGATCAAAATATTGTATAATTTGTTTTTAAATACCTACGGTTATCATAGAAAAATTCTTCAATGTTATACAAAAATAACCAAATTTAAGTAGGTAATAATAAATAAGGCATCTATTTTGACACTGTGCGTAATATCCTTTAGTTAAATAGTTGTAATAGTTTTTATGTTTAAAACGTATAAAATATATGTGTATATGTACTTACAACCAAATTGCAAGCCCATTAGGAGAATATAATATGTCATGAAGTGGAATCTTTAAGGACACCATAAAATACACCTTGGTTACAATATCGTACTTAGCACATTTTATGACAGTGGAGAGAGTAAGACACATCAAAGGCCTAAGCAATAAACTTGATTTGAGTCGGTCCTAAACGCGCCTTCGGATAATCTGAATCGAATCGGTCCAAATAACAAGCTGAAACGGCAGACGTTTTTACACTTAGGGTATTCGGGCATAGATCGTCTAAATATCTTGTAATCAAATGTTCTAATTTAATTGAACACAGTTTAAATCTACTCTGAGATTTGATAAATCATAATATCAGTATCGAAAATGAATGTATGATCAGGGCAGGTCTTTTAATTCCATACCATCATCATCATCATCAGCCTATCAAGTCCACTGCTGGACATAAGGCCTGCCTCAAAGACGCCCGCCTGTTACGATCTTGAGCGATCAGGGTCCAGCGCCGCCCGCGACCTTCGTGAAATCGTCTTTCCATCGCGTGGCGGGACGTCCCACTCTGCGTTTTCTGGTACGCGGTCGCAACTCGAGAACCTTTCTTCCCCATCGGTTTTCGGTTCGTCGATTGATGTGGCCAACCCATTGCCACTTCAACTTACTAATATTTCCATACCATAGAAACCACAAATTTTTTTAAGGAAAATAGACCTATAATATATAGACAATTACATGACAAACTTAAAAAACGTTTTGAGTAGTTGTTTAAAAAGGTATTATTATTTTAAGTTATAGCGGACAACGGAACAGCATCTCCTATATGGTATACCGTCGCCCATGGGCAACCACTACAGTCCGCGCATTGTTTGTGTTGCCGGTTTGTTGCGCCTCTTAAGCAGCAATTTTGAGGGCCTCCGATATCCTCACTCAATCAACTAAACACAGTAGAAGTACCGTTTCAAGTACAACTACCGATTCACGCTGAGTATTCTGTTAGCCTGTGGTATCACTTCGGAACGAACTCATTAGTGCGTCAGCATATGCTTCAGCATGCCTCTCACACGTGTGCAACACTGTTAAGGCACTCGCCCGGTCACTGTCAAGCCCTTCCAGAGGCAGAAGAAATTATAAATTAAATAATTAATTATAATTATCCGGACCGTGATTCGAATCCCGTACCTTTCGCTTCGTGGTAGACTTAAGAAACCACTAGGCTACGAGGCTCTCTAAACTAATTACTTAATAAAATATATGATAAAATTCAAAAATACACTTTAGGAAATCTTTAGTCGCATATTACTGAATCATCTTACACCTTACGCCTTCTTTCGATCAGTCTTTTGTTTTATTTACTCAATAAAAGTCCCGGTACAACGTATGTCTGCCGCGCGTAATTATATCCTATAAAATTAAATTATTTAAAGTGTTTCCAAGGATATATAAACCACAAGCGTACATTATATGCGACAACTACGTAAGGTATTCTGAACTGAGTTAACTGAATATAATGCAAGAGCATACGATTGTGTTTCAGAACAAAAACAATGATTTCTCGTAATTTAAGACCTATGAACTTAACAAAACAAATAAACTGATATATTCCTTAAAGCAATACATCCGCGGCTCAGTGAGGGCTAGGGTTGTCCATGGGGGGAAGACCTCTTACCCTTGGTGAGTCTACTGCTCGTTTGTCACCATTTCCATAAAAAAATTATTGTTATTTATAATTTCTGGTGGTATTTGGTTCTAATAAAGAAAATAGGTACGGTTAAGATTCCAGAATCCATAGACTATGATGAGAAAATAATAACTACTTGAAATGGCTGTATATAACTGTTCTTGGTATTAACTAGAAATACACAATTTAAAAGATTGAACGTTCGTTTTAAATTTCTTTAAGCACTATTTTATTACCGTGGGATAGTTTCACCGGTACAACGGTACTGTACTTACTCTGTGTATACTACGTGTATGTAGAAATCATATAAAAATCCAACGTTTCCTTTCATAAATTCAGTCTTTACCAGACTATCTATATTAGAAGATAAATAAATCTAAAATTAGATACTTTCTTTCATTCTTTAAAGTTATCAGAGAATCCAGAGCGAACGGCTATGCTGAAGCATATGCGGACGCACAAATTGGGCCGGCTCGTCCGATGTGATACCACGGGCTCACAGAATATTCACTGTCAAATAAAAGTTATACTTGAAACGGTGCTTCTACTGTTTCGCTGTGTGAGTGACGATATCGGAGGCCCTTAAAAATGCCGCTTTATTGGCTTTCAACAGCCGGCAACACAACCAATCTGCTGCATTGTCCGCTATAGCATCAAAAAACTATTAAACATATAATACAAATGTTAACTATGGCTCTATATGTCAATGTCTTGAAGTTGAAAGTTCCATTTACACAGATACTTTAAAGTTGTCGTTTTCGTATCGTCACAGATAATTAACTTAGATAAAAACTTGTCGAGCTGAGTAATTGTTTTTAATGTCTTTAGTTTGAACTAGTCTTATTCGGCCTTTTCAATAAACCGTTTCAATTGTACATGTGAATGCTCCGTCTATGGTCATTCTCCCTTCCTCTCAATGTTAAAACAGTTCTGTAATAATCATAAAGTTGCTGAAACGAATATTATTTTGATGGTTTTTAAGTTGAATTGCATTATATGTGGTAATGTAAGGCGCTCTGATCATCAGGATTATCATATGCGGACGCACTAATTGAGCCGGCTCGTCCGAAGTGATACCACAGACTATCAGATCTGATAGTCTGTAGCTTTACTTGAAACGATGCGTCAACTGTTTCGCTAACCGGGGATATCGGAGGGTCTGTGGAAGCAGCTTCCTGCAGACAGAGGTATTTCCAAACCAATATGACTTGGGACCTTCAAAAAAAGAGCATAGCTACCCTTAAAGGCCAAAAAACGCACCCGCGGCCCTGAAAGGGCTAGGTTAGTCCATGGGCGGACCATTTATCCAGGTACGCCTCCTGCTTATTGGCCAGCGTTCCCATAAAAAAACATTAGTTGTTTGAAACCATGTTTTACTAGTATCTCCACGCAGGTTGCGTATCTGATGTTGACGCTGGTCGCAGAATATAACAAAAAGAGTTTGTGACCCTTATATTTTCGTTAACTTTGAAGTAGACATTAGTTCCATGGCGGGCAGAAGCGCATCGATTATGTAATGAGGTTTAAACACGATTATTTAACCACGGTATCCCCAAAGCTGGTTCAAACGTCGGATACGGCTATTCTTACGATACTCTTTATTATAGCAAGATTTTTAACATTAAAACAGTTTTCAAAATAAAAGGAAAACAAGATACAACTTTATAGTTTCGTATAAAATATATAAGTCCACTGTAGAAATTGTGATTTCATTAAAATCCTGTTAAAAACCCATTTTGCATGCAAATTTTCGTGAATAACATTCATATATTCAATTTTCATAACTACTTTATACATTGCGGTGATATCCGGTCACCATGAATAAACTTAATTTAAACCGTACATTTGGTTGCAATATTTCTCTCCCAAGAAGTTTCGACCTAACGACATAATTTTTCTAAATATTCAACATCTGTAGATCACCCGACACTATTTTTGATCTAGACTTTAAAATTCAACTCTCCGTTCAAAGCAGGAGTTCAACTAGAAAGGCTTATAAATAACTTAAAATAACATAAAGGCGTGGCGTAAAATTCGTGGAAGAGCTATTCTCTAGCTATTCTCTCCATTTATATTTTTTTATATTATCTATCTAAGTGATACCACGGGTTCACAGAAAGCTCAGCGTTAAGCAGTACTTGTACTTTGTTTCGCTGAGTGAGTGATATCAGAAGCCCTTGACAATACAAGGCGTAAAGTGTAAAAAGCCGCCAACACAACAAAAGCGCATATTATGGCGCAGTTGTCCACGGACGGCAGTGTTCTTTTGCCATAAAGGAATCTCCTCCGTTATCCGCTTTACCAGTGTCTTCCAATCTGTTGTCAGCAGACCCCCGGGCGTCTGCGTTGTAATCTCTTGTCCATACATAAAAGCTAAATATCTTATCTGATTTTGTTGCTGTTTATTTTATTAAGCACTCCGTAGAAACTGTCCTTGAATCCTTAGGGATCCATGACTAAAGTAGATTGGAAAAAGCCATCATATGCTTAATGAAATATTGATAAAGTAAATAAAAAGTCTTTCAAAAAAAGGACAATTTTATCCACCCGTAGGAGCGCCATGCTGAAGCATATACATACTAATTGAGTTGGCTCATCCGAAGTGATACAAGTACCGTTATATAAACGTTATAAGTTATCGCAGAGTGAGTGAGGATATCAGAAAACCTTAAAAGTACCCCCAAAAACCCTGCAACACAACCAATTCGCGGACTGTGGCACGCTTGTTCATGCGCGGCGGTGTTCTCTTTCCATATTAGAGACCCACCTGCTCCGTTGTCTGCTATACTATAGTAAAAACTACAATTAACTTAACAATAAATTACGTCAGTGTGTTTTAAAATCACCTCATTTATAAATGGCGTTTACTCAAGTATTAGATGGGTACACGATATATGAATTCGAAGAACGTATCATAAATTGGCCCAGTTAACTAAAAATAACAGGAAATAAACACATAAGTCAGCATCGTTCACTTAAAATCCCTTGCAGCCATTACAATAAAAATATTCTTCAACGTATGCATCACACTATGAGATCACGTTACTGTATTTTTTAATGCAACCCAATCATTTACACTGTGAACATATGTTTTATTTTTTATTCAGTACCTTTTTATTTTTAGATCATCTGGACTGGGTAACCATTAACTTTTTATCCTAAGATCAGGAAGGTAATGTATTTGTTACAAAAATATTCGGTATTAATCTAGATAGTGGGAGAGCCATGCAGAAGTGCTCGACCGAAGTGATACCACGGGCTAACAGAAAACTCATATTGAAACAGTTGTTGTGGTTTAACGGTATTTCTACTGTGTTTCGCTGAGTGGTTGAGGATATCGGTTAAAAATGCCGGAAAAAACCAGCAACACAACCATCGCGCGGATGTGGCACGGTTGGTGATGGCTGGCGATGTTCTCTTACCAAAGATAAGACCCACTTACTTTGATCTCCGTTATACCAGTTACTAAAGTAAAATAAATAGGTCCTATTGGTGGAATTACTGTCTCTGGTAGTACAATCATCAAGGGTGTATTAAATTATATAACATTGCATAACTATTAAATAAATTTAAACATCATAGGACTTCATTTACTTCTACGTACAATATTTTTTTTATTCTATACCGGACAACGGAGCAGGTGGGTCTTCTATATGGTAAGGAAACACCGCCGCCCATTAACAACCGCGCTACAGTCCGCACGTTGGTTACGGGCTTTTTATGCCGCTCAAGCGGCACTTTTTAAGGGCCTACGATAACCTCACTAACTCTGCGAAACACAGTGTAAGTACCGTTTCACGCTGAGTATTCTGTGAGCCCGTGGTATCACTTCGCACGAGCCGGCCCAATTAGTGCGTCAGTACATGCTTCAGCATGACTCTCCCACGGGTGAGCAATATAATATTGTTGGATATATTTGAAAATCACAGAAGTCAATAAAAACCTACGGAACACTTACTACAGACTATAAAACCGAACGTGGCCATCTTCCATAGTCACGTCACAAAGCAGAGTGGCTCATTTTAATAAGACTAGGAAAATAAACAAATATCCTCACGTCTTCTTAACAGATGCACGCATGTTCAGCTACGACAGATGTAAAAATCTTGTCATTTAAAAATATTTAGAGCTAAACAATTTTTTTACATTTTCGTAATACAAGTTTTGTTTTGTCATTTCGTACATATACACTTACACACATATCGTCAGTGTATAATAAAAAGGTAGATTTATCTATTAGAAAAACTAAACCTTATTGGTTACTTTAAAAAAATCATTTGTCTCTAGATAAATATAGGAAAAGTTTATTGGTCAAAAAAAGGCAGACTTTTTAAATAGTATTTTTTTCACCCGTGGGAGAACCATGCGGACGCACTAGTTAGGCCGACTCGTTCGAAGTGTAACCACGGGCTCACAGAATACTCAGCGTGAAATTGTAGTTATACTTGAACCGGTACCTCTATGTTTCGCTGAGTGAAGATATCGGAGGCCCTTAAAAAATGCGGCTTACTCGGCGTAAAAGATCGGCAACACAACCAAAGCGCAGACTATTTTGACAGCTACATCATAAAAAACAAGTTTCAATCAATTTTTTTTAAATATATTAATATTATAATTACTACAACAACAGATTGCGTGAGTTTGGTACATAATCGACTTCTCTAGGCTACTTTAATGATTTAAAAATTAAGAGATGTAAAAATAACCAATAAATGCAAAACCGAATAGTGTTACACTCTCCAAGCAAGGACTTCCATCCAAAAATAAACCTGTCTATAAAAAAAACGAAACTGCATTCACTACGCCATCTTTTCTTTAAATACAAACCGACCACCTACTATGCATAAGCAGCTACAATTTAACATTATCAACGACTTCTTTATCACAATATCAATTGAAACAGTTGGAATTCATAAAATATCATCTGTGATGCATTTACATAAACTTATGCTACAATTTTAATGAAATAATGGATTTTAAATTTTATAGGTTTATAAATAATGACATACATTTTCAGAATTACTTAATTCTTACAATGTCTGAATGTGATGGTGATGGAATTGAGGTCATATATTTTGATGTGGTTTGGTTTGCAAAATAAGATGTATATAATCATTAAATAATGTAAATATATAATCAATATTATGTTGAATTACCTATAAATTTACGATTACTGAAACCAGATATTCATCCGCTAGTCTTTATACATATGTATAAATAAATTGCTAATAAGATTCCCAAAAATGGTCTCTCTTCTTTGTTCTGTCAACTACTGGTTAGCTAGAAAAACAGCAGGTTTTTTTAACACTATTTGAAGTTAAGTAACATTTATAAGTTTTTAAAATTTAATTTATAATTTAATCGGTCTCTGGAAGGACTTAACAGTGGCCGGCCGAATGTCTTAATACTGTCGCACTCGTGGGTGAGCCATGTTGAAGCATATGAACTAATTGAGCCGGTTCGTCCAAAGTGATACCACCAGTTCACAGATCTACTCAGCGAAAAACGGTAGTTGTAGGTACTTGAAACGGTATTTCGCTGAGTGAGGATATCGGAGGCCCTTAAAAGTGCCGCTTAATTGGCGTAAAAAGCCAGCAACACAACCAATGCGCGGACTGTGGTGCGCTTCTCTATGGGCGGTTGTGTTCTCTTACCGTATAGGAGACCCACCTGCTCCGTTGTTCGCTACACCATAAAAATAGAAATAAGTTGCTATTTGATGTCAAAATAACTAGAGGAAATGCGTCCGGTACAATTCTCATTCCCGCTTAAATCTCGCTCGTGTTCAGAGAAAGTATAAGGCACTTACTAACACATTAATCTTACCAGAAATAGTTATAAATTCTTAGACGTACGTCAAATAGCCAATTATAGATCTACCTATTTTTATTTCTTTACAAGCTGAATAACATTTAGGCCGATACGATGAAAGGTTTTAAATAAATCTTAAATTGAAAGTAAGTAATGTAGACAATTTACATAAATTTTTTATTTCGTTTAACTCTTTATACAAATGTATTTTCTATAAGTTTAAATGTCAAAAACGATCTGTCCGTTACTGAAAAAAAATGCAATAAAATATGTTTCTTCGTAATCGCGGATACGAGCTCTTGCACATTTATTGTATCCTGGTCATGTTGTTTATATTAATATTGGACACAATGGCGTGTATAAAAAAAACATTTTTCCACAGTAATTTGAGTAAGTAAACAATGTAAGAGAAATTCTATTTACATTTTAAATCATTATTTTGCAAACTGTCCAGTTATGTAGGTCCGCCTTCGAGAAGGAGGTCAATCGACGGATCCACCTCGGATGGGCTGCGTTCGGAAAACTCAAGTACATCTTCTCCTTTAAAATACCTCAGTGCCTGTAGACGAAAGTCTTCGACCAGTGCGTGTTGCCAGTGTTGACATACGGATCTGAAACGTGGTCGCTTACGATGGGTCTAATGGAGAAGCTCAGA